>CAJDYZ010008307.1:24325-42558 GCA_903986555.1 Heterotrigona itama
TAGCGAGAAGTGTGTATAGCATAATCGAGTCGGTATATTTGAAATATGACTTAAAAATTCTTAATTGAAAATTTCATGTGCTTGAAACGAAAAGATACGAAATTTTAGTATTCGATATTTATATGAAATGATAATGCAGATTCTAAGTTAGATAAAATGTAAGTTTACTAAAATTTATCAATTACGGAACGAAATATTAAATAAGTGTTGCGTAAAGGTACAGAAGAATTTAGATTATTTTGTAGAACAGTGTAGATAAGTTAATATTACATGCGTATGTACAGTATAAAGGAAAAACTTAGAAAGAAAACGGCAACATTATTGTGCGATAAGTACAATTCGCCTTGATTATACAAGTACAAATTAAGAATTGCTCCTTAGTCAGTTCGTAATATAAACAACAATGCATCTAACACGTTATAATGTACCACCAATATTGCTTCCTATGGCTGTGATTACTGGGTCATTTGATGTTGACTTTAAGAGGGAGTAATATCATATGAAAACTCATACTTCACGCCATATTTATTTATTATTATTCATCGTTATCTATATATCATTATTTGACGTCACAAAATATCATTAATTACTATGTGCGCAAAAATATATACTCTTTATATAAATATTTTTTGTAGTAGAATCTTTTTTTGAAACGAAAACAAAAATATTTAAATTATTTTTATGGTGCGGAAATGTGATTTTGACGAGAAAAATTTTTTAACAAAATTTGGCAGGTACATTAATTTATCCATCTAAATACATATACATATACATATACATGTTATATGTATAAAGTGTTAATGTACCAAATAAATAGTATGTGTTCATATGATGTCCGGTGTTTAATGAGTATGTACATCTTGTGTTTATAGTACACTTTTAATCTTAATTATCGCGCAAAATTAAATTGTATATTCTTTTTAATTATTTAAATAAATACTCACTTTGTATAGAGCAAAAAAGTAATACCAGCCGCCCAATTTTTATTATCTCCAAAATTAAGTTTTACATATATTTGCGGAGATCGTAATAATCAATTGATTTTCATGAACTATTTATCTGAAAAATTAATGGACAAATTATTATTGATATATTTTCTTCAAATCAATGTTCATAATACATAATGCATACATCATTTATCTGTTAAATTTACTAATTTTTTTCTATCAGTTTATGTGTAAAATAATGCTCCCACTGATATTATGTAAATTAATGTTAGCGCACTAAAAGATAATTGAATTGCAGTAAAAAACGTATTACATGTAATAATAATGTAAATAAAATAATTCTATACAATATAAGAAAAACTCATGAAAATATTTTTTTTCTTTTCTATTGCATTAATGGGAGAAACATTAGAATATCGAGCAATATGTAATCTTATTTCAGACTTATGCTATGTTGAAAATTCTTTATAAATGTAACTTTTTTTTAAATCAATGGGCGTACATTCAAATTTTAGTCACTCTTTTATATAAACTACTAAGCACATAGCAAAGTTAAATCATGTCAATTAGAGGAGGAATCTGTGATGCTCGTTGTCAAGCATTTCACACTGCAATGATACAAAAAGAAGAAAATACACGTATCAGATGGTTTCTGAAGAACCAACAGAAATTATTAAATCATTTGGAGAAAACGAAAAAGATTAAATTGGCGCCGAAACATGTACCAAAGAAACAACCAATCGTGGACATCGTATATAATTTTATTATATTTAATAATAATTATTCGTATTATCGTTATATAATGAGTTATATAATTATGTAATATTTTCTGTTTCATAGATACATTTAAAACCCTTACCAAATTGGAGACCTCTCGAATGTGATGGTTCTATTAATATGAACATAATGAAACCCATTGATCCGCAAGTAAGAGCCATTTTGTACGAAGATGCCCCAAGTTTTATCAATGCTGAAAATTATATTTATGAAAGGTTTTAAATACGATACTAATAAAAAAGAAAAAAAAAGATTAATACTACTTCTTTCTTTCAGTATTTTTTCCGATATTCTTCTTAATTTCAATTTTCTATATTGAAAAGATATATCAATAAAATTGATATTTTATGCTAATATCGTCGTTGCTTATTTTAGAGTAAAAGATATTCCAGAAAATCGCTATTACTATCCGGATTGCGCGAATTGGATATACGGATGGCATCTAACAGATTATCCATCTATTTCACGAAATAAAGTTGGAAAAACAAATGTTATGATTCGTGAATTTTATCGTCCAAGAATATCAAGTCTACAGACAGATCCAGAATGGTATCGCCTTTCGAGAAGAATAACATTTATATGCGATGATGAAATGAATTAGTACTCTATTAGACGGAAATTAAATCAGGTACATTTTTGCTTCCGAGTGTTTTTATAAAACCTTTTTATCAATTGTATTTTTATAAAATAGTGAAGTTTTTGTGAGTGAATGTTTTTCTTTGTGATCTATTGTAAGATTTATTAATTCTGATCTTTTTTATCTACTTTTTAGTTTCTAGTTTTTACAGATAATAGACAATTTTCTTGCATTGATATGTAAATCACATTATTTTACATTTCTTCTATATTTAATATTTCGTTTTAGCATTTCTTTTTCTTTACACATCAATTTATATTTATTTACAATATATCCTTTAAGTTTGCATTTTTTTTTTTTTTTACTTTTAAAAGAGATACATATTCAATTAACGACATATTGCACTTGACGATACTTCAATGACAGTGCATGTCAATAAGTGTTATTCCACTATTTTCTTCATTTCTCCATTCGTTTCTTTATCTTTGTCTGGTCTGATCAACCGCTGTAATTCCAACGGTAACAAATAATCTGCTTGCCTCGGCATAGCACGAAATACAAAATCGATAAACTTCTGAAACTGTTTAACAACTTCGCAGAATTCTTCATTTAATAATTTCTTCTCTATATGACAATCGGTAATTTCTTTTCTCATGGCAATAATCACATCTTTCAAGCGGATCATTAATTCATAAAATTCGTTGATTTGTTGCTATATATATGAGAGCAGAATTTCCTATGAAATATTTGTTTTCGTGTAATATTAACGAAATTCGAGTAACTTCATTACCTGAAAGTATTTATGCATGATATGCTTTTCTCTATTATTTCGTAATCGTTCAAGACAAAGGGCATAGATCAAATCTGCGGCATTTTGCATTTCAAATTGACGCCTCTGAATATACAAATCTCTGTTCACTTTCTCTTTAAATTCCTGCATTTCTTCCTTTAATTTCACATGCTTCCCCCTACGTGAGTTTTAAATTTAAATTAATCGCGCAAATGCAATGGCCACACGTGCGAAAATGTGAACCTCATTATCTGATTAAAGTCGGCGATTATGTTGTCCCTTTTGGCGCAAAACAATTCTTCAAGGTCTTTATATAACGATTGTACAACATGAGTCATCTCCGCACGCATCTTGCGCATCATTTCGTTGGTCACATTTATTCGTTCTTGCACAACTGCTTTCTGAGTGTTTTTGGCACATTCTGCTGCTGCTTTAGACCATTCTGCCTAAGAATTAAAATCATTTTTTTTCTTTTTTCGTTTGTTTGTTTGTTTGTTGTATACAGCTTTCAATAATTATATAACTGAAGCTTATATAATTGTATGCTCGTTTAACGTTTCTAGAATAGGATCAATTCAGTGAAGTTACTTGCATGTACAAGCTACTCCAATGACAAATATAAAAGTAATCTAATAGCATTGAATTCTATCAATATATACATATATTATACATTATGCAATCTTACATTTCTTCAGTCAACTTAATACATCATCATTAATAGATCATTATTTTTGCGACGTATTACGATAAAAGGATTGTCAACTTCTCAAATTCTTTCAATACTACCTTCAAAAGAATAAATAAAAGAAATTTTTTTTGTTGTCTTAAATTCAAACAAGATATACTCTGTATTTCGCAATGCTATTATTCTTCTCTGTTCGACAATTAATTGCATGTTACAAGGTGGAAATAATAGAGAAAGTAATGCACGTCATTACTTCAAACTGTTTCTGTAACTCGTGCTGGACAGTTTCAATATAATCTCCGTATTTTTCGTGCAACTGTTGCACGTGCAACTCAGCTTCTCGCCTCTTTTTCGCTTGATACAGATGAAACTTCTCTCGTGATTGCCTCTCTATTTTGTCCCTTAGACTCTCCTCGATATCCTTTCTCACACGTTCTAAGGAAGCTTCGCCTATTTCTAGTAATTTCGTTTAAAGATTACAATCGTGTATACAATGTTCTCAATATTTTCATATTATCATACGTACGTATATGTTATTTCACACATATTCATTTACGTTTATATACTACGTTTATATTTTACCTAATATATTCTGATGCACAAATGCCTTTACGATTTGATGATCTGTCGGCGGTGTGAATTTCCTTTCGAGTAATCGATGGTCAGATGGAATTGAGAAACATGCTTTTGATGTTTTTAATGGTGTTAGTACATCCAACAGCTTTATCGTATCATGATGAGTATAATCAAAAAATACCTGTGCCAAGGATGGACCAAGGCAAGCGCGAATTACCGACGATGGTGGAACATCGTTATTCGAACATAGTTTTACATTACATTTTGGACTTGTTTGATCTACAACAATTTCATTCTCTTCCAGCTATTTAATGATATAACAAAGACGTAACGTTAATGTATTTTAATGTTCGCAACTTACGCATATTCTCTTGTGTTTTGGAATATGTTATTACAATACACGAGAAATTTGTAATGAGAAGATTAATTTTGTACAGGGATATTAACCTCTGGAAACTGATACTTTTGACTGAATAACAAATGATTAATGAAATAAAGAAACGAGAAAAACAGTCGTCTAAAATGGAAATATTATGAAATGATTAACTAATACATGTATATTGTTTATAACAATAAAATTGTTAAAAAATACAATTTATGCCATAATATCGTATCTAATTTAAGATAAAAATATAATGTTAAAGACTGGAAAGGGTAATGTAATTAAGATAAAAAATTATAATGTAATGTTTTTAATTAATAAAAAGCTTTATCTTAAATTTCGTATCCTAAATTTGTCTAATAAAATTATGTTGTACGTTTTAAGACATGAATTTTGAATAAGTTAAAATTAACAAATTAATTTTATTTAATTTAAATTTATTTTAAATTAAGAAATTATAGTTGTTTAAAATCCCCGTATCTGTCCCCAAATATGATGCAAAAATGGAACAATTTTACTTCAAAAAAATTAAAGTGCAACAATTATTATAAATTAAATTGTAGTTTTATAGTTTTTGTAATTACAAGAGAAAAATAAAATTTTTCAATCAGAAATTGTTACAAAATAGTAGTACAAGTAAAAATTCTATATTAATGGGAATATATTCAGATTATTAATATTTAAGCTAAGTTTATAACTATTGACAAACATAACAAATTAATTTCAACATTTACAGTACTAGGAGCCATTGATAATAAAAAAAAAAAGAAAAATACGATTTAATTGAATTAAGTAAAAATGAAATTAAATCTAAAAATATTTATACATTTCAACTACATTCATGTACTTTAACTACGTGAAAATAGATTTTATTCAATTAAATTTATAGTTCAAAATGGAAAAATTACCTGATATTTCAAATCATGTTAAGTTTGTACTCTCATGACCATCGTTACGTAAAAAGTAGACAATGTATAGCTTTTGAATATAGAAAATACAAATTAACACTATTAATAAACCAAAATGAAAATTATATTGGCGACTTATCCTCTATATAGTATGTACTTACATTTCCCTATCTACTTCGTTAACAAAGATGTCGCCACTTGTTTTAACCTTTCACTCTACATGATATATGATACACGAGGGTTATAGTTTTTACACGATAAATGGTAGAATATGAAAGTAAATAGAATTAGTTATAAAAATGATACCAGTTATTCACCTTGTAACAGAACAATTAAAACGACGAAATAATTTTATAGTGCCGTTATTTCTAAGGTACCTTATTCTGTTGTGTTTAAAATTCTCTGAACTGTATTGAGTATCTTAATGATAACGTTGATTTATTTTATAAATGTAATCCTTAGGCAATTAGATTCTGGAGTTAAGTTTACCCAGAGTGTAAGAAAAAAACAAAACAAGCATGATGCACAGAATCTAAATAATTTATTTCAACCAGTTCCGGTAAAGAAAAATGTGGATGATGCAAACGTTGGTGTGGAATTAACTGGTTCTATAAGTAAATACAAAGTGATACAAATCTTATGTGACTTTGCAAAACATTCAATAGTTAAAGAATTAAGTACGAAATATGGATTAAATGGTAATTCTTTTAGTCTTGTATTTTATATAATTAAAAGTGTTAATTTTGTAATTGTTTTGTAATTGTTTCAATTGCCTAATTATTTATAGATGTAATCTTCACCTCAGCAATGTCAAATTTTCGAAGTCATTGTATAGAATCTGAACAGTTACCTACAGATCTTCATATTATTATAAGTGATATTATAAATGGGGGTGGAAATATTACAGATATATTTCCATACTTTTTAAGACATGCCAAACAAATGTATCCGCATATTGACTGCTTAGACGAGCTGAAGAAAATCAGTGACTTAAGAAATCCACCTTATTGGTAGTAGTTAATATAAGCTGTTGTAACTTAAACAACTTTGTACATAGAGAAAAAATTATTTGCTTCGATTTTTGTTGTTTATAGGTATCCTATAGCGAGAACCAAGAAAAGAAAAATTATATTTCATGCTGGACCTACAAATAGTGGCAAAACGTATCATGCGTTAAAAAGATTTATGACAGCAAAAAGTGGTGTTTACTGTGGACCTTTGAAGTTATTAGCTAGTGAAGTTTTTAGCAAGTGTAATTCTATGGTTAGTGCCAAATATGATATTTATTATTTTTATTCTATTAAACATAAATAAATTTAGGGTACTCCGTGTGATCTAATAACAGGAGAAGAACACAGATATGCAAATAACGAAGCATCCCCTGCAAATCATACATCATGTTCTATAGAAATGGCAAACATACAAAATGTTTGTAAGTAAATTTAATTTATGATCTACAATTTGAAGGAATATTACTATTCTTTATATTTATTTATTTATATAATTTTATTAAAAATAATTTGACTATATTTTAATAATCATTACAGATGAAGTAGGAGTAATCGATGAAATTCAATTAATACGTGATCCAAGTAGGGGATGGGCATGGACAAGGGCTCTTCTTGGGCTAGCAGCAGATGAAATACATTTATGTGGTGAATTTGCTGCTGTTCCTATGGTATGTCCTATAACTGTATAATATTAGAAATATTAGAAATTTTCAAAATTATTATGTCTTTATGGTAATATAGGTACAGTCCATTTGTTTAACAACAGGAGAATCGGTAGAAATAAAAGAATACAAACGATTGACCTCGCTTGAAATAGAGGAGTCGGCACTCGGTTCCCTAAAAAATATTCAACCAGGAGATTGTATAGTTTGTTTTAGTAGAAATGATATATTTGTAGTATCAAATGTTATTGAAAAAATGGGACATAAAGTAGCTGTAATATATGGTAGTTTACCACCAGGTACAAAATTAGCACAAGCTGCAAGATTTAATGATCCTAATGATCCGTGCAAAATATTAGTGGCTACTAATGCAATAGGAATGGGTCTTAATTTGTAAGATTATAATTACAAATTTCAATTTTTTTAAACTGTGTAATAAAAATAGATCGTAGACGGTTAATATTTTTTCAGGCATATTCGAAGAATTATATTTTATTCAATTACTCAACCAACTGTCAATGAGAAAGGAGAAGTGGAGATCGACACAATTTCTGTATCATCTGCATTACAAATAGCAGGTCGTGCTGGTCGTTATGGAACACAGTGGTCGAAAGTAATCTAAAAAAGAAACCTCATAATGAGGTTTAAAATTATTGACATTTGAAGTTTAATATTACTGATCTTTCATATTTTAGGGATTTGTAACAACTTTTAAACCTGAAGATCTTCCTTTATTAAAAAATTTAATGCAGCAAACCCCAGAAGAAATTCACCGAGCTGGACTTCATCCAACGGCAGACCAAATAGAATTATACGCCTATTATTTACCAAATGCACCGTTATCAAATCTCATTGTAATGTTTAAATATGATTAATTTATGATTTATTGTGATCTTAATATATTCCTTTTTTTTCAGAATATTTTTATTACGTTGTGCGAACTTGATCATACTTTGTACTTTATTTGCAATTTGGATGATTTTAAATTTCTTGCTGATACAATACAACATATACCTTTATCTCTTCGTACACGATATGTGTTTTGTTGTGCACCAATCAATAGAAAAATACCTTTGTCATGCAGTATGCTTTTAAGGGTAAATTAAGATATCAATAATATTTTAAAACTTTGTTAAAATATTTTTATTTATTTTTTCACATTTTTATTTAATTTTTGTGCAGTATGCTCGACAATGTAGTAAAAATGAGCCAGCAACTATTTTATGGTTGCGCGAACAAATTAATTGGCCTCCTAAAACGCCATTGAATATTACTCAGCTCTTACATTTAGAAAGCTTATTTGATGTATTAGACGTCTATCTATGGTTAAGGTAAATAATTATACAACAATTTTAATCAATATATCAACATATTTAATTAATGTACAGTAATTATAATATAATCAGCAAAGAGATAATTCTCCATGAAAAAATAAGTCGAAAATATAAGATAAAATTTTTTTTATACATGTACAATGTAATAAATTGTATTATTTGTAGTTATCGAATGCCAGATTTATTCCTTGATGCAGATGCAGTTAGAAAATTACAAAAGGAATTAGATAAAATTATTGAAGAAGGAATTGAAAAAATTACACAATTATTTAAGAAACCGAAAGCAGGTATGCAAGTATACCATTTATTGTTCATAAAATTAAAAATGAAGTAAATAATATTTTATTTTATTACATAGATTTTGAGACATATAACGAAACACAATGTGAAGATAAGTTCGATGAAGGTACCAAAATAAATGATAGTTTATTTGATATTAAAAATTTTGCTTATTTTTTTATAATTTTATATAATCACATTACATACATACTACAGGTATAAAAAATGATAAATATCAAAAAGATAAATTAAGCCAATCGTTGGTATCTAGAGGTCTTCTAACGCCAAAAATGTTAAAACAACTAAAAATAGAATGGTCCACGGTAAAAAGAATTGACACTATTTTTAATATTAATTAATTAAATAAATATAGTAACTTATGTAAATTGTTTCAGGAACACAAATCGAGAGACAAAGGACGTAAACATAAATTTCGTAGATAAAAGAAGTCGTCTAATGTTAATTAATAAATGATAAAGTTTATAAAATGATGTTCATATTGAGAGATAAAGCAAAAATATGCAAATTATACAAATTAAAGAACATCTTTTTTTCAAAATAATTTTGTTTTTTCTAAAATAATTAATATATCCTTTACAAGTAATTAAGATTTAAAAAAGAAAACAAAATTAGAAATTGTACTTTTTAAAAAATTTTATTTCAAGTTGTTATTTGAATATATTTATAGATTCATGTCCAGTATCTTGTTTGTTTGTATTTATTGTTTGTTTATATTTTTGGCGCACTGAGTACATTTGCTGCTGTTTTGTAAATATTGAAGGATTGCGAAGAAATATAAGTTTTTTCGATTTATGCTGCAATGTATAAGATAGGGAAATACATTTTGTACATCTTAGTGAATCAGTATTCACTATTAATGGGCATAAAATGTGTCTCCATTTTATACCATCTTTATAAGCAACTATGATACGATTAATGTTTTGGAACTTTTCAGTATTGTATATACCTAATTGGGAAAACAAAAAACATTTGTTTCTTAGTAACATGAACCAAAGAAAAAAAGATATATATATATATATATATGTATAAATACCTTGACAAATAGTCCTTCGATCAAATTCATCAATAAGTTCTTCTATATCTAATAAATTTTGTACTTGTAAATGTTTTCCTGCTCTTATAAGATTGTAAATAAGTGGATTAATTTCTTTATTTACAACAGCACAGTGCAACATCATATCACTTTTTATAAACACTTGTTTTTCTGTGAAAGGCATTCCACTTTTTGTCATTCCCATAAATAAATATACTATTGTTGTTGTGTGGCCTTTTGACGTTACTAAACAAGACCAACCACGTGGTAATAATACTTCTGTACATACTTCGAGCAAATCTTCAAACAACATTTCATTTTCATCATTTTCGTCATTTTCATTATACATAGGATAATATTCATCCAATTGATCATAGTTTAAATTGTATATTATTTGATTCTCAATATATACATTCTTTGTTGCTTCAAAATTATCATCTGTTAGTTTTCTTTTCTTCATTGCTTTCCATATCATTGTTTCATGTTCTTCGGAAATATAATCTTTAAAGGATGACTGAAAACTTGAGAGCGAAACTTTCTTGGATATATTGGGACAAGAATCCTCTTTGGATATTTGACTTTGTTTTTCTCTTTTGTCTTCAGAGTTTATATTTTCTGTTAGTTCTTCCTTTATGTTAATACTACCTTGTATATTAATACTATTTTCCATAAAAATCATTGATTTATTCTGTTTTACTTGGTTTAAATTTTGCTTTGGAGATTCTTTAAATGTAGATCCATTTACATTTGAAACATTTTCTGATAATTCCATTTTATTTGGAAAGTTTTGCTTCGAATTATGTACATAATCATTAACATTACGATAAGACTGATAATTCAAATATGTAGCTTTATGATTCTCATCATTATTTACTTGTAACTTCTCTTCAGTTCTAGGTATAAGGAAATTTGTTTCTTTTTTTATTACTGTACTTATTTTATCAAATTTACTTATATTATTATCAAAATCACTGGAATTTTCTTGAATTTGTGCATTTTCTTGAAGGTGATAACTCCTTCCAGGTACAGCTCCTGGTCTCAATCTGCATTTCTTATATTTTATCTATAATACGTTAAAATTACGTGATATGATGAAAAAAAGATTATGATGGTATTTATGTAATGTAACAATTACAAAACTATTGTAACTTACAGTTATCACATGTGGTGGTACTCCACTAACCCAATGTGTAATGATATCATCTTTGTGGAAATGTTTACTACAAACATATGTGTCATCAGTAACAACATAATTCTCAATAGCTATGGCATTTTGCCACTTTTTACGCGTTTCTGGATCTTTTGGTGCTGAGAAAAAGCTGTAAGTGTTTCTGTAATTGGTTTCCTTGCACAACACACACTTACGCGTCATAGTAACACTGTAAAAATATTTTAAAAGTATTTTAATTTATAATATAGGTATAAAATTTTTATCGCATTTTGTATTGCTTTTTACAATATGTATTATGCGTTATTATCTTAAAATAATGTTGCATAAAGCAATGAAGGTTAGGTTATAATATTTTTATATTAAGATATCAAAAACTAATATATATTTACTTTAAAATTTCAGCTATTTTCCTTCAGTTAACTTCATGGAATTTCATACTTAAGTACATACATTTAACATGTTTGTTCAGCAGTCTTCAATTATTTTGAAACAACTGTCTTATTTTCGTTCAACACTATCGTTCGATGAATGATATTAATAGCGACTGTTAATTTTGCAGTTCATCTTGTGCAAATTTTGTGATTTTAAATGAGATATTTTGAATAAGAAATGAGAAACACTCCACATTTTTAATGCACTTTCTTAACAACTTATTTATTTTGATCTTAAATTTTTACGACTTTTATTCCGCCCCCTATTGGATCATTATCATATGAATTTCAAATTCAAAATCTTAAAAGCACCCGTTTTACTTTATAAGATAAAATTTTAATGATTAATTAATTAATTTTATAATTTTAATTTTTAAAATCTAGTGATTAAACAGAATGTATATAAGTATATAAATCGTTACATTAAAATCAAACATAAAATATAGAAAGTAAAGAACACGAAAAGAGATATCCTCATACATTGTAACTACACATATGACGTTACGTATGTATAAGAATCCTTCAATAAATTAATCTTACAATAAATTAAAAATCGTTTAAAGTGAATTGTTTGTGCTGAAGTGCTGAATGAATTATTTAATTTTCTGTAGGTAGTGTTTTTTTGCTACTTCCTTTTTGTTTTCCGTTTGCGAGGACAGATGGCGTGTAGAAAGAGAGAGTTTTACTTTTTAATGAGGAAAAACATTATGAACTAGGAAACAAGAGACTTCAAAAGTTAAGGATCTCAATGACCTTTAAAACTTGCCTTACTTCGGCAATTCCTCTTTTTTATCCTAAAACGAATAATAAGCCACTCTCGAGAAAGTAAGATAAAAAAAAAAAAACGTGTAACAAAGTTTTCATACGAGTGTTCTATGAAGAAGACAGAAGATGTAAATTAAATTTCTCTACGATGGCAGCTTTTTTTTAATAAATTTATTTTTTTTTCTTTTTAATTTTACGCTTGAAACTATGGCATTCTTCGGTGGGTCCAGATGTACGAAAATGAGATGTTCCATAGTTTGATTAGATTTGATTACAGAGTGAAATCTAATTAAAGAGTAACGTGCATGTGTGAACAATGTATTTCGTTCGATAACAAGATCTCGTGTGTTTCATGAATATGTTCACATGCTTTCAAAATATTTCACATCCTCTAAAATGCTTCTTCTTTATAACCTATAACGATCTAAAAAGAAACAGGAAATATTTCATTTTGGAACAGAGAAGCAGACAAGTAAATAAAGAGGAACACAAGCGAACAACTTCACAGCTATTATTTAAAATTTAAATTGCAATGAACAGTTTCGAGGTATGTGTTCGACTATAATGCTTCGAAAGATGAAATTGTGGAATATTTAGAAATGCTGAATTCCAGCAATATTTCATCAAAACGTTTATATACAGGGTGGCCAGTTTTAATACATAAATGGAAATTATCTGTTATACAAAAAGAGAATTTCAGATGAGAAACCAATGATTTCGAGATCACAATCTGTTGTAGGTAAACAAGCTTTTTTTTCTAGGTGAACACGTAGAGGCCAGTTCCACTTTTTTAAAATGGAATGATACATTTTTTAATCCATTAATCAATACAGCTTGATATAATATCTCTGTATAAAGGTACATATTGTATGTCGAAAAATGATTAGAAGAGATATTTTAACCTCAATTAATAAAATTAATAAAATCTATTATCTTTCGTGCACAGATTTTGCATTGATGAAGATTTTGTATTAACGAGGAGAACAAGTTGAAGTACGTATAATCTATAGATATACACAGTCAGAGAGCTGCGGTTTCAGCATTTTTAGCGATACGATCATTTACGAAATTCGTTGCTAGGAATCTTATTTTTCACGTTTTCGTCTGAAAGTCTGAGCCATCGTTGAAAACATTTCCTGAAGAACGCCCGTAACAGCAAAGTGGAAAGAATCGGGGGAACAAGAAAGCGTTGAGAAAGAACGAAAGTTAATGGGGACCCGCTGTTAATGCCACCTCGACATTGAAAGTAAATGCACGAAAATTGCATAATTTCGTTGAAAACGACCGAGCCAGTTGATCGCACGCAATTACACCTTTTAGTGGATTCTCTGCTCGAAACTTTTTACCCACTCTCGAAATTTTGCAAGCTGTTTCACGAGAATGAAATTTCCTATACATACGTGTATTATTTTTATATTATTCTTCTCGATGAATATTATTATGTGCTTTATATATCAGCACACTGTAAGTTCCTTTTTTTTTGCCGGAACAGGGGGCCTTGAACCCTGGACCCTCAGATTAAGAGTCTGATTGCTTTACCGACTGAGCTATCCCTACCTCCCTGAACGCTGTAAGTTCAAGCTTAAGTCGAATTATTTGTGAAAAAAAAAGTTACTTTTTAATTTGTCGAGACAATAATACGATTAGTTGATAAATTTTAATACTCATTTACTCGTAACTCAGGTTACTTTAGACATTCTTTGCAGTCTTAAAAATTTTACTCAATTGCGAATGAACTCTTACATCTTCTGGAACTATTTTGTCGTTTTACACTTGATAACATTGTCGGTGAAAGTATACAATTGATTGGACAATAACCGTTGGATTGGAGTTAGAATCATCCGTATTATGCTTGCCTTGAATTCAGGATAAAATGAGTTGAGTCTTGATACACTTAGTTTCACGGTCTACGTTTCAGAGCGATAAGTGTTTAATTTACATATTCAGGTGAGCTGAAAATTTTTCCAGGGCGAGACGATCGTGATTGCCAAGGTAAAGTGTTAATCAAATAATAATAATCTTAAATCATAATTGTCGACAAATGACAATTTCCTAAACTCTGATGAAATGGACACGTGATTTCCAAGTGTTGAAATGTACATTTGTCGTGACGAATAAAGTAATTGGCTTCGTTCACTGACAAACGGCAAATCCTTTTTATTTTTTTTTTTTTTTTTTTTTTTTTTTTTTTTCGGTAGGTTGCGCAACCTTAAATGGATGGATTGCGTGCAAAACCAATTCGCCTGTGTTTCTTTCTGCGATTCGCATTCTTCTGAGACTACTTTCTCACGATGCTCGTTCGTAGACCTTTGCCAGTCATTTCATTGCACGGATACAGATGTCCATAAAAATATCGTAGGAACACGATGGCGATTAACGCGCACTTCCTACAGGAACTATCAAACGCAAGCAATAAAAAATCGTCATTTTATTAGATAAAAACTATGTTGTTGCAGTTGGCAGGGGGAAAAAATTTTGTAGCAAATAATTTCGCGTATGCAACAGAATGAAATTGTAGTAGTTCTTGCAAGGAAATTTAACGATCTTTCTTAAAAGAGGAGACAATCGATCCAGATTGCCCGTTTCGTTTACTGTCGTGAACTTAACAATTCTGTATGTAACGTTGCTCAACACCTTGTTGAGAAATTACATTCGAATGGCGTCGTCACGCTCGGCCAAAATAATTGCAAATCGTGTCCATCGATTCCGGGACGGCTGTCGTAATTCAGGAAACAATATCTGCAGCAATACCAACAAACGATACTTAACGCCGGCGGGACCATTCGCGACGTTCATTCTTCGACAGGCCATTGTTCTATTTGTCGCTTATCAGTTTGTGCACAAGCGTGTGATCTTGCAATTTCCTGCGGGTGGGATCTCCCGCAACTGTTGTTCTCCTTCGCCATGTGGCAGGATCGACTTTGAAATCGGACTTGAAATAGCTGGAGGCGTCGTCGCAGGAGAAAAGCGTAGCTGGATTTCTTGGTAATTGCTTATTTAATACGTTCCGTGCCTTTTGTTGTCGTTCAGGCCATTTGATATTTTGACTAAAGATTTACAGGCATTCTCTTGTTTAGAGTAGCTATCACTTGTGGTAATATTATTAGAAATATGGTGATACACGTGGCCTGGAGATCAAGTGTTTAACGTGTACCACCGGTGGTACATACGGCACAGAACAAGAAAGATTTAATAATGACATGAACTTGTTGTATAGCGATAGGATAATTGGAGGATTCACTCGAAATCACAGTTTTACCATTTTGGAAGCTTCACAAGTTGGAGGGAAATTATTTCTTTCTCTTCGTTTAATATGAAGATAAATATCAAGAAATTTCCACAGCATTACTTTGAGAGATCGAGGTCTCCATAGCTAGCATTAAGTAGCAATCAATTGTTCCTTTTCTACTTTTTTTAAATTATTAGACGTGTGCATCACTCGCTATAAGTAGTGATCAGCTGTTCCTTTTATACTTTTTAAATTGTTGGACGTGTGCAACACAAGCATCTGTTGCACCCAGTAAGTACCGCTAGATTCAGCGTAGCTTATCCATTCACTATACCAGCAAATACAAACCAGCTGGATCCTACCATTTTGCAATTTCAAACTATATCGGCCAGTCGGTCAATGGGTAAATTTACTGCTCTCAATAGTTCACTGTTGGACTTTTAGAGAATTATGTCATTGTATTATATTTACATACGTGTATATTAAAATTTTGTCGTAGTAAAAAGATTGTTGTTTAGGGACAGAGGATTTGAAGATATTAAGAAGAATCTCTGCATCTGTCGTTCACGCTTGTTCCTTAACCCCTTGCCCTGGGAGAGATCTGGGCTACTTAAAAATTAACTCGTATCTACAATGAAATCTCATCTTACGAAAAACGAGAACGTTCGGCTCAAGTATGCAGCTTTCTTTACATAGTTTCTTTAAAGCGAAAACTTGTTTGAAATTACATTATACCGTACCACTGTGTTGACAATTATCCCAAGATGAAGAAGCGAAGAATGAAATAAAATCCACTTACTCTTACAATTAATTGCAGTAAAAAGTAGAATAAAGGGGAAACGAGGAATAAAGATTGTGTATAAATCGAGTCACGAGAAGCTGTAATTCTCTGAATATTCTTCAGAAGCTCTCGAATCGAATCGAGAAGACATCTGTAATAAAAGGAGACGAGATATTCGAACGATGACGTAGGTAAAAGATGAATAAAAGCCGAGTGAATAGATGGCGAATAAGAGGTGAACGCATGTTGAGTAGGTTGACTCGGCTTCGAGGAAATCGTCGAAAGTATAACAGTAGGTTCCTCAGAGCGCGGTGTCTCTGCTTCTGGATAAAAGGGATCAGTCGAAGTTCCGTTCCTCGAGTGTTTCGTGTATCCGCGACGGAGAGACGAATCTCGGGGTCACAAGGTTCAACGGAATAGTGAATCACGGGTCGCAGAGATAAATGTTTCGTGGGCAGGAAAGAGTAGACTTTCCCGTTAGAGGGAATCGATGGACCAGGAGCGTTTGATAACACTGGACAGTGTTCAGTCGAGTCTCCTACCGGCGACCAGGTTTTCCAGTTCAACTCTGAAGAACAGTAACACAGTTTGCTCGAGTGAACGAAGTCCTGACGATTATTTTAAAGAGAAAATATTTCCATATTTACAAGAGTGGCAAAAATATTTTAAAGAACTGACGATCTTAAATGAGATCTGAAAAGACTTCCTTCACGTTAGAGAATTCCACGTGACGATCTTCCTTCGAGATTCTGTGAAACGACAATTTCAAAGTACGAGAAGAAGACATCGTTGAGGATACATTCTTTGTAGTTCATCCCTCGTGATCGACAATGTATAACGAATAATGAGCTTACGCGTGGAACACTGCGATTTTCCAATACTGGAAGAACTCATAGATCGTAACACGTTGAATGGGTTTAGGATCCGCAGCTGACATTAAAAGTATCATTTTCGTATTTCAATACGTACACGTATGTGAATACATATATTCGATGAGTAACAAAAGGATCAACGCCGTGTTGATTTCTCATGGGTCTGATCGGCCACGGATGATACCTCATCAAAGGATCTTCATCGTTCTTTTCCTTACAATACTCGTAACATTGCCTTCTTATGAAAGCCGTGGTATGTGATGGTATTAATAACAAAAGATGTTACATTGTAATATTATTTATTACATATTTCATGTCACATCGATCTTGTAAAATAATTTTATTCTAATATCTCTTCTCAAGCTGATTAATTTATCATTTGTATCTCTCCTTTTGAATCTCCAAACATTAAACAAATTCCAAGACAATATCGCGTTTATTTTGCCAGTTTTGTAAGTAAGTTTTTCAATGGCATAATTGAAAGATGCATCGTAAACGGAAGTGTGTCTCGCTGCTGGAGATCGTGGTTCAGCAAGCGTGAAAGAAAAGAACGGAATAGTTGAAAATGTGTGTATTTTCGTGCGCTTTTAAATCAACAAGTGGATCAGAAAGAAATGCGTGACTCGTATTATAGATTTTATTGGAATATATAATTTTTGTAAAACTGATGGGCGTATTTTGCAATATATAAATTCCATAGAAATCGTATATAAACGGCGATGACGAACCATGAAATTACTAGAGAAATTAGAATAATTTTAGAGAGAACTAACTTCACAGGAAGTGAAATAAGTTTGTAATGACATTAAACGATGCACGTGCATAAGTACGTTTCGTGCAATGAATAATTTATCTTAAAGATAATTTTTAAATTATGTTCTTCAAAATTTTGATCTTATTTTTATTTATTTAGCTTAATTTTAAAATTTTGCAGAAGTTTCTATGCAAAGCAATCATTAAAGGACTTGAGTTGACATGTTCTTAAAGATTTATATATATATAT
>CAJDYZ010008307.1:42620-55405 GCA_903986555.1 Heterotrigona itama
TATAAAAAATGTTGTTTATATCAATTTTTGTCAAGGATTCTTTTTATAGCCAGGAATACTCAGAATACTCAGAAATTAATTAGAAATAGAGAAATGTACAAGTTACCTGAAGATAAATTTCTACCCAACTATATAAAAGATGATTGGAAAAAAGAAAATCTTCACATAAAACGAAATAATGAAACATGGAGTTCGATATCTGTACAACAGCAAAGGAAGAATAATTATATACATCAATCTCCATCTTTTAACTTTACACACAATCATACAAAATATAATGAATTATCGTGAGTGTAACACTTTCTATATTTTGCAATTAGTTTTTTACTATTAAAGTATAGTACTACTAGATAAAGAATTTTTTATTCCATAAGGAAAATAATTTTGAGTTGCTTAGAAGATGCATATTGTTTTAGAATGTACAATGAACAAAGTTTAACACACAAGAGATTCAAAAGAGGTGTGATACATTTGTACAATATGGTAGTATGCGCCACTGGATGTAACCCTTTAGCTTACAAGGGATATGGATGTTACTGTGGCTTTTTGGGTTCAGGATATGTAATAGATGAGATAGATAGGTAACATTCCTATGCACAAATGAAAAATGTAATATAGTTTATAATCTAATAATTCTTATAGGTGCTGTAAAATGCATGATTGGTGTTATGATGCTACAGATTGTCCAACGTTTTCAGAATACTTTGTACCATACTATTGGAGATGTTATCATGGATATAAACCAATATGTGGTTAGCTTAATAGAAGGCATTATCCTTATTTAAAAAAAACTTACATTTATTTGATAGTACGTTTCTCTTTCTATTGTAGCTGTTGAGCATGGAAACTGGGGAGGATCTGGATCATGTGCTCAGCGATTATGCGAATGCGATCGTTCATTCGCCGAATGTTTAAAACGTTATCCGTGCCCAACGACCAAAGCTGTATGTACTTCTTCACCTTGGAGATTGGTGCAAAATCTTTTTATGATTATGTAATTATCGATATAGAATTATAAAATTGAGTTAAGAGTTAATTAATTTATAATCTGATAATATCGTGTTCATGCCAAAGATAAGAAGTGTAGTTTAATAAATATTGTAACATTTATTATAATAAAAGGTACAAATTTTTCTATAACATTATAAAGTAACAATACACATTGAATTTAGCAAAAGAATAAGTGTTCATTAAAATGTACAAAAAAGTATATAGTAAATTACTTATATAATACATGATATTATCCATTTTTCCTATTTTCCAGTAAAATCTTATTTACAATCAGTTCACATGCTTTTTATTTTAATTATTTATAACATATTTATACCTCCGGTTAAATGTACAATTCTGTTTTTATATTTCTTTGAAATATCTTTTTCAATCTGGAAGTAATATGAAAAAATTAATAAATAAAAATATACTAATATATGAAACTTATGAATGAAAAATTATTGCAGATACCTCTGTTTGTAATTCTTTTGTTCTTTGTATAAGAAGTTGAAGAAGAGGTCGAACGGTAGAAACTTCTTTTGCGAAGTTTTCTCGTTTTTCTCTCATAGAGTTTTGTAAAACTATCATTTTATCAACCAAACTTAATTTTTGTTTTAATGATGAAGTTAAAACATCTACGTATCTGTAAAAAGAAATAAATATTGTAATTTCTTTAAAATAATGTATAAATGATAATGTATAAATAATATTACATAATAATGTACAAATGATATTACATCAATTTTGTTTACCTTACAGAATGTTTGATGTTGTGTAAATGCTGAATTTTAGTATTCAAAATTTCAGATAAAATAACTTGTATGTTATCTAACATATTTTGACTATTTTCCAGTGTGGAATTTTGTACAATAGAAGACGAATCTTGCAACTGACTGAAGCTTAGGAAATTTACATTGTTATCTCCTTTAAACTCATATAAGCGTAATTTAAGAAATGCTTCTAGCTCAAATAACTGGTTAATAAAATCATTTCTAGTAGATGGGTTGTCAAGAATTGTATATGCTTCGGAACCAGTAGCATTTCCACCTTCATGACCGACTGCTTCCACCACTATACCAGATTCTTCTAAAGAAATATTATAATCAATATCTTCAGCAAGAACTTCTTCTACATTTCCATCGCCCCAATCGATTTCGCCTCCAACATCCAAATTAACATCGCCGAAATTTATACCAATTTCTCCAAAATCAATTCCCTAAAATAATTAAGAAAACATTTAGAAAAATTCGTCAAATTATTTGCAATATTTTGGCTCACATACAGTATTATCGACATCCACAACTTTCTTTTTCTCTAAATCTTCATTATCTAAGTTTATGTTTAAAGGTGGTTCGCTAATTGATAATGGAGCTTCTCCATAAATCCATTCGTATGTAGTAGTGTTTCCTTTATCTAATCAATTTATAATATTTAATTCGATACATGAATGATACTATGAAAAAAATATTTTTACAAATTCAACATACCAATTATGTATTTCACTATAGGAACACAACCACCATCATGTTCTCTACCAAGAGTATAATTAACAAAACCGCAATAAAATTCCACAGCTTTTTCTAATAATTTTGTTTTTTTAGCTATTTTTTCATAAATTTCTGGAAGTTCTTTTACTTTCTCAGCTAATTTCTGCTTAATTTGCTCTCCTGGTATACCTAACTGCTTACAAAGTGAATTAAATTCTGACCTAGCTGCATTTTCTGATTTTTTATAGTCTGCCTCTTTCTTCTCTAAATCCTAGTAAGAATATATTATATTAAAGTGTAATAGTATATATAATATTAAAGTGTAATAATATATAGACTATCCATATAGTAAATACTTACAGCTTGAACTTGCTCTAACTTTTGAATTTGCTTCTTAGTACTTGGAATTTCATAGTTAACGTTTCTTATAAGTATTTGAGAAACCTCTGCAAGATATACATTATCCTTTTCATATAATCTTAATATTTCTTGCCAGTCCTTCATTCTTTGAGAGCCATATCTGCCAAATACATTTTTCGTATCAGCTTCAGTTTCTTTCAATATTTCCACTATTTTCAAACAATGAAAATAATTTATATCTGAAAGAGAATAGAAATTAAATAAGAAATATCAAAGAATACGGACATAGTAAAATGTCGACTATTTGTATGACATACATGAGCCAGATAATAATTTTGCAATTCCTTCATGAACAGGCATGTCTTGTATTGCATTGTTAATTTTCTCTCTGATAATTAAAATCTTTACATGCCAATCCTTAGTGCAATGTCTTCTGTTGATTAACCATTCCAATAATTTTCCAGTATTAATATCAATAGGAATATCTTGTTCCTGGATCAAATATAACATCAATTATAATTGCATAAATAATATTAAATCTAAAGAGAATACAAAAACTTACTTCCATGGTATAAAATTTTTATAACTTTAGTGAAATTTATTTGTTTTTTGTTAACAGCTGTTACTCTTTTTTTCATGTTCCAGCATGTTCAAGTGACTATAACAATAAGGTTACAACACCGGCTGTCTCAAGGATATATATATATATATATATATATATACTGTCTATTTCCGTAAAAACGAAATTTAAATCGATTATTATTGAAATTATAGTGTGTATAAAAATATATATATTTTACGTATTTTAATTGCTAATTAGTACATGTAATTAATAATTACATTTTCTACATGAAATGACTGATATATAACCACAATTATTTTTTACATTTTTAAATGTTAAAATCATATTTATATAAACTATATTTAGAAAAGAGACAGGATTAATTATTAAGATATAAAGATTTCACTTTAAACTAATGTCATATAAAATACGAAAAAGTATACATAATTGAAATGAGAGAGAGAGAGAATATCTCTAAGTGCTCAAAGTTGTTACACACGTCTATCTCTCTGTACAAAATGCAAATTTGAGATTCTCTTTATTTGTCAATTAATACATTAAGTACAAGCGTAACAAATTACATGAACATCTTAGCAAGATGGGAAAATTGTAGAAAGTAACACGTTCATACGCGCAAATGTTCTAGTTTATTATTTCACATTCACAGTAAGAAAAATGTGTTTCTCACGAAGATGTTACACTGTCAATAACAAAGTATAGTTAACTTAAGAATTCATCATTTAGAAGAGACTTGCCCATTTTATATTGCTCGTAATAGAGCAGATATTTTTCCTAGGTTTCATATAAAAATACCATAGGTTTTATATAACTTAATTCAAATTATACACTCATGAATACGCGCATACACAACATTCTCATACTCGGGGAAATCACATGTTTCTGCTGCTGAATTACTCTATCTGTCTAGATTCTTGGATTTTTGAGCCCAAAACAAATATGGACGTAACAAACAACTGGCCAAAATTATCATGGCACCATAATTGGTAGAATTTGTGAAACATTAAATATGACGGCATTGTTCCACATTGACCCGACAGATTAGTTATTTTATTGCGCACAAGGAAAGTATTATTATTTGCAGATGCACTAATGAATGTATTAACGTTTCCTCTCTGTGAAAAAGGTCCTTAAGACAAACACCTGTCCCACTGATATGATCAAAATTGTCAGTGTTTCCATAACGGACCATACAAGCACACGAGTATTCAAATCTTCTGCTCGTTTACGACCTTGTGCTTCTCTTAATCGATGATGTGTTTGATAGTCCAAAATATTATTCAAGTTCTTGTGTATCTCTTGAGCCGAGGACTCCATCTAAAAAGAAATACCTATATGACATATGTCTCAATATATGTACAATATAGAATACATAATATTACCTGAGTCATAACGGTTACATGCTCCCCCAATGGATATTGTTCACCCACCCTGAAATCCATGTAAACCAGTTTGTGTGAAAATGTTGAGAATTCATTGCTAAAACAGGCTTTGTATGCTCCTGTCATAGATGCTGTAAATTGATGCGAATCAAACTGCGTTTTTATTTGTCTGTAAATGACTTCTTTATTTGGTGCTTCTAGAATTACATCGACATCGTATTGTCCACCAGTCACAACCTAGAAGAAGTTTTTTCGACTGATATTATGCTATTTTGTGTTTTATAAAAAAAAAATCTTCAAGAGGACGTGTCAGATTTTAGTCTTCAATGACAAATGACTGACACTATTGCGTCGGAACAAGTTGCACGTATTACGTGGAAATTTCATTTTAATAACTACACATCAACGAAAGAGCTATCCTATTGGACACTATGTAATTTGTATACCTGGAATTCGAGCATCGCCGTCTCATTCTTCTCGATTTCCTGATAGAAACATTGTTTCGCATTGTCAGGTAGTTCGAACGATAACTCGACACCGCCAGTACGTAATATCGTGCCAAACAGGGAGACAAATAGCAAGCAAATCGACCAGTAGTTCATTCTTCGTTAGTTGTCTATCTCTCGCAGTTTACTCGCATTTAAGTTAGGAGAAAAAATTTTTTTAAGACGCACTGTTTAATCAGTCGAGAGGAAAGACCCGGCCAATATTTTAACCAAACAAACTATTTTAACGTGGCCGGATATTAGTCGTTCTAACGCGACAGGAGCGCCACTAAAACGGAATCGACTGCGGCAACGTCCAATTCGAAAGAACGTTCCATTTTTACGTTAAATGAGAAATGTTTGAAGAAATTTCGAAAATAAACTGTTTATTCATCACTATCTGCGACCGACATAGGACCTTGGTGAAAAACTGAAATTTACTCAAAATGTCGATACACAAAATTTAATCGTATAAAGTATTTTGTCATTTTAAGACGAATACGACGAGCACAAAAAGACATTACTTTTTATTACAATTCTTTGACGTGTGTGTACATTTTGATTGTGAAATTATATTTTTTGATATTTTTCATCAAATTTTGTACATTGTCATTACAAGGATCTATAAATTAAGAAACGTCACACATTGATGATAATTTACGAGACATGGGTACGTAAGTTTTGTCACGTATTTTACACAGCATGGATAAATACACGTGCTTATGACCTGGAGGAATATTAAATAGTTTCCTGTACACGCATTGCATAATCCTAGGAACCGGAAGGTATTTCAAAGTTTCCAATTTTTCAGCGCATCCTCTTTTGGAATCGTAGGTATTTTTCAAATGTTTTCCAAATACTGCAATTGTAATTAATATGTATTTATATTGAGAAACTTAAGTGCACAGACTTTTAGTCCCAGTCTTAGAAAGTAACAATCTTATACATTGTTCTTACGTTTCAAGTGTAATTGAATATTATTATTACGAATAATGATCGAGTATTTCGTTATATTATGTATTCATGCATGTAATTAGAATATGGAACGATCTTGTGTACACTTCCCACTAGATAACGAAGGCTTTACTGCTACAAGGAAAACGTACTTACGAATAAGGCAGTGTTGCGTGAGGCGCCCTAAGGTCCCACCTCCTATTCTAATATAGTCTCTTCGTCTGTCACGTTACTTATTCATGGAAGTGTGTTGTAGAACAAATCACGTGTATCGAAGGGCGCCCAAAAGAAAGGGGGAGCAGTATAAAGATCCTTTTCATTGCAAAAGGAAACCAAGCACGAAGGGACGTGAAAAGTTACATGTCATCCCGAAAATCATTTCAAGCAAGTATGATACAGTAGACTACAAAATTGAAAACACCTGAAAAATATCCTTTGGAATATGTATTTAGAAAAAGAAAAAAAAAATGTAGGTTAAGTTATTTACAAATCAAGCTTGACTGAAAGAATTTACAGTTTTTCTTTTTTAAATTGCAAAGCTATTAAAAGCTGTCTGAAGTTGATCTGATATTTTCAGAAAAATGAAGTCGCGATTATGCAGATCGTATTATGTAGATAAGCGGACAGTTGCATAGTTATATACGTGTGCATGGTATCGTGCACGTATGTATACTGATATTCATGTAATGTAATACTGTACGTATACGTCGTATCATATAATCTAGACTCCTTGCTGGCACGGCAATAACCGTCACGAATTTTTTGATAATTTCACGTGGCGTGCTCTCGAATGATCTTTAACGATATCTGCAGGTAGTTTTTTTAACATGTATTCATAGATCATAAAATCAATATAAATTATAATCGAAGCTAAAATCTACCGGACGTTTTTATATGGAGAATTTCTGAAAATGATGAAAATAATAAAGGAGCGTTAAAATTTTGAAATAAACAATGAATAAAATTGAGATCAAAATAGTATTGTGAAATAAAGATATTTCTAGGGATAAATTCCTAAGATATTCCTATTGAAAATAGGGAATTGATTGAAAAGCGATTCTTATATATAAATCGATATCTCTATATCGATTACATACGTTGCTTCAGGTAGCCATGATTTTACAATAGTTCTGCGTTACGGAATCACTTTGCATTTAATTGAACTTGCCAGTAATACATTTGCGACAGTCGTATTTATTTGCAGTGGAAAAAAGACAAATTTTTTATAGAAAAACTTGGAGCACCTGCTCTATGTCGTACATACACGGTTCGTGAATATCTAATGACTACGTTCCGTTTGAGTCCGTGTATGTATCTACATACACTAACCGTCAAAAGTTTCAGGATGCAAGGTCTATTTGGAATTGACTGACATGAAACTTTTGTTTTGAAAGATCCGAAAAATACAGAAAAACGGACCGTCTTAAGAAAGCAGTTATGGTAATTACAACTTTTTTTTTGTGAATAAAACACAGTTTATTAAATACAGTAGAAGATGTTCTTCAAGATTCATAAAGTATTTGCAATACTCTATGCGTTATTTGTAAGTTATACATAGATTTAGAATAATGAAGTTGTAACAGTACAAATTAAAAATTTGTAAAGATAGTGTAAAATCGTTTCAGATAAGCATTGTATAATGTTATAACGTGTGTTATATTTTTCCAAATATAATACACAAACAATGAAACAAATGCATGCACAAAACAAAAGCATCAATTACGAAGGTAATAACGTTTGAAATTGAGAAATCCTTCATCATTAATAGGTGTATTCAACTTTTGAACGATAGTGTATGTTCTTGCGTACATGTGTATTCGTGTATACACGAAGAGTCAGGTTCGAAATACGAACAACACAAGGGGTTTCTCCACCACGATTAACTCCATCGGAGTGGGGGAAGAAGCACACGATCGTATCAAGCTCGCACCATGAGTTTTCGAACGACAACGGTAGGAGGCAGGTCTCCTGTATACCTCTCTTGTCCTCTTACCAGTATTATTTTTATCCACGAATTTTTCTTTCGCACAGTCGCGAGGAATTTATCTGTGAGAAGAATTATTGTGTTTTTGCCGTATAAGAGGTAAATACGTAAATAGCAACGCGTGTGAAAGGAAGAACACTTACTATTGGAATGCAAGACAGAAGATGATCCGGTATAACATAGGTCGGTGACTTGAAAAATCTCCAGGCTACAAACTACGTCTATAAAGTAAGTCCGTCCAGATAATCTTTATTGGAACGAAATGGCTTACAATTTCTATTAGAACTTACTTATGTTAGCCCATGTAGAAGATCTTCAACAACTTTCATTTTTTTGAACATTTAATCCTCTTGTATTTGTGACAGTGCAAATAATAGATTCAAACAGTATAATATACAATTATAGCTATTTAGTTGGAGCAGTGTAAGCGTATTATGTTTCGCATAGAGTTATTAAAGAAACATTTAAGTTTCGAACGTTAGTCTTTCGTTTGTAACAGATAACCTTTTCTAGCGAGAATTTCACTGTCTTGTGAAACAAATTGCGAATATTTGTATATTAAATGATGTTCACGAGATTCCACGCTATTCCTTTAGTTACGTTCATGAGAACGTAAAATTACACAAACATCTGCGATTTAGTAACAAACTTGTACTGCTGTCGACAAATATGCTGCTTTTTGTATATTTTTATTTGTAAGAGATAATTATAGGGAAAATATTGAAAGAATTGGTGGCGTTTACGAGTGTCTCTGACCTCTCATATATTGTTCTAGCCGCAACTAAATTCGTGCTACACACAAAAGCATCTGCCAATGTTTCTTTGAATGTGCTCAGTAAGGCAATAAACGAAAGACCATAAAATCTTGGAACTCTACCTGATGTATTTCATTATTCGTCGTGTTTACGTTTCAACTGTTTACCATTAAACAAATTTATTACTTTTCCATTATATTACTCTCATCTTATGATTGCAATGAATAACTTTTTTACTAAACCATTAGCTCGTCCCTCTTACATCAAAAATATATGTAAGATACGTATAATACTTAGATTATCTGAACCTTATTTTCATTGTATATAAATGTTGTATTAATTTATATTTATCTTTATACTCTTATATATTACACACTTATTTCGTTTTACAATTGTGTCTCAATCATCGTATTGATTTCACTTGTTTACGCGTTTTTCGCCAATGATTAACCCAACGAAAGCTGCGTCGCTGGGTTATGCACGAGCCGAGAGTGGTGTAACGAACGTTAAAAATAGCCGAATATAGCGAAATAAATGAAGCAAAGTTGACGGACGCGATGCTGAAATATGCAGTTGTATTATTAGTGAAATTTCCAACGAGCCAATGTTGCCACTGTACTTGGATATGCACTTAACGGTTAACGGATGAAATTTAAGAGATAAGTGGTAAGAAAACACACCGGACTATATCATGTATAAGACAGATTATGCGTATACAGTACTTGAACTATATTTGACAAGAGGAACGAATAAATGTACATATATTGCTTAGTTTAGTTACAGATAGATCACTGTTACCAGTGTGCGACTTGCAAATCACTTTGCAATATTCGTAACAGTACAACATTCTTCAATTTTGAAAATTATCACCGAAACAAACAGGAAGATAATCCACGCGAGACACAAACGCGATGGAATGAATTTTTACGCAAGTTCATATGGAATGGGCGTGTACGCGCGGTGTCCATGCGGTTATATTCTCAGAATAGGATTTTGGCATAAGGCGACCATAAAATGGCACGGCCGGCTGTCTAGACTCGCACACGAGAACGCAACTTCATATACACACTTATTGTTCAATCGATCTCTTACCATCCGTATCCGACGAACTCTAGTTTTCACTGTCGGGGACATTTGCAAACAGGCAGGTCAACGTCCCATGAGCGCATAATTGAGGGAATCTCTTGGTTGATAATTAGCAAAGCAACCCACGGCCGGTGTAAATTGAAAGAAACGTTCTATTTGCAACGCATCGCTGACGGACTTTTATTCTAGGCAGATTAATTTACCGCGATGCAAGACGCGCGTGCAGTTGCACTACAACCGCGTATACATTGCGATTCGTACACACGAGGACACTTATATTTTAACTTACATTCCATATAGTCTATGGAGAAAATATTAAATATTTATTATATAAATATTATATTTTTAAATTATTATTATATTATTATAATATTAAATTATTAATAATAATATTAAATTATTATATATAAATTAAAATAATTTAATATTAAATTATTATATAATTATTATATTATTATAATATTAAATATTTATTATATAAATATTATAAATATTATTAAATTAGTCTAAGGAGAAAATATTATTACTATATTCTTGCTGACATACGTTCATTTGATGTTTATCCTTCAGGTTGGTTTGTTCTTGGTCTCACGAATTTCTGTTCATACGCAAGTTACTCGGATTGAAGTCGATTCGAGTTTAATTGATCTGGCTTCAAGCGGATATCTAATAGGAATGGATGTCTAAATTGGTATATGGTCGCGTCGAACTCGGAAGTAACGTTGTATCAGTTGGCTCGATTGTCCATTTGAAATCAAGGGACAGTTTATATCCTGTCGATTTGAAGCGAC
Organism: Heterotrigona itama; assembly: GCA_903986555.1. Classification (NCBI taxonomy): domain Eukaryota; kingdom Metazoa; phylum Arthropoda; class Insecta; order Hymenoptera; family Apidae; genus Heterotrigona; species Heterotrigona itama. The sequence goes on from CAJDYZ010008307.1 coordinate 53,475, forward strand.
AGATTCTAAACTAGTTTAAAACAAGGCTTCAACCTGACTCTCTTTCAATGCTATATTGCGCGCTAAGGCGCCGCTATTATTGGATACTGCGAACGGGTGAGATTTAGGATTTCTTTTTTCTTTCATTCATCCAACCGCGGAAGAAGAAAACTGACGGAGATCCTCTTTCGATAGGGAGAGGCACGTTCAGCCAACGTATCTAGTTGCTGTGTAGTTCTGGTTTCAGTTATGGACCACGGAGCAATGCATGTGCGCTCTGCCAGACCCTGCTCTACACCTTCATTCCGCGGGCATTGCGTTACTCTTTCCATTCAGCGCGTTTCTTTCCACGGATTTACCTACAATTTAAAGTTTCCGCAACGCGGTCCAACGTCTGTCACCGTGAGCGTAAAAGCAAACGGGCCCTAATTAGCGCGACTTACACGCATGCATCGGGCAGAGAAGATGACTTGCCAGATAATGAAATGAAATAAATAAGATTATCCTTTTTTTTATGGGTGGATTTTGAAACGCAGATCAGTGTTTTTACTAATCTTTGAATCTATTTTATCGTGTAGATTTCTCTCAAATATAAAATTTGCAATTGCAAGTTTATCTTGCTCAAGAGATGTTGCTTGACGTTGACGTGGCCAATTCGGAGTCGAGATGTTGCTTCATTAACGTTTGTGAAAATGATTTGAGGCAGATAAATAATTAATGAAATCGTTACACACGAATGGTTGATGTCGACCTGGGACAGACTAAACACAGAGGAAATCTTTCAATTAGCAAAATTTTGACGGTAATCCAGTAGATAACAGGACAAGCAGGAAATATTTAATCATCCAATGCAGGAATGACAAAAGTGAAGCGGAAGAGATATACATGCAATTAAATAAATAACCAGAATTGGCAATCTTGCTGTGGAGAACTTTCTCTGTGCGCGTCATGAAATCCCAGAAAGAAATATAGAAATATAAGCAATATTATTGCATATTATTGAACGTATTAAACAGACTATATATATCTCACTTTTTATTGAGAAATATCATTACATTATTACATGTCTGAAATTTATACTGATACTATTTCTTCTGCTTTGAATTTTGATTATTTAATCAATAAGCTTCTGCTTCACTTACTCCCTCTAATCAGTTTTGTCACGGCCATCGTATGTGCAATTGGAAATGTCTTTGATCTGTTCCAAATTACACGTTCGCGAGTCGTTCAAGTGAATCCACTAATCGAGTCCTCAGACGAAATAATAACAGAAAGAAACGAACGATCATTTGGGCCATCGTGAATTGAGATTTCGCGCCAGTCAAGCGTGGCGGCCAATATACGATGCATTGTTTATTAACACAGAGTTTCTACAGTGATATAAATAGGCGCATCTCGTCGTCGGTTCTTCGCTTGTTTGAAGTTGCAATTAAAGTCCTGGCGATAATAAAGCAGGCAATACGACCCGGCTGAATTTATAAATTCGCATTCTCTTTAATTTGCTACGCGTGACTAATTACTGTTCTTGAAGATACATGTCTATCGTTTCAGTGTCGATACGTAGGGGCATTACGTAGCTAGTTGATTATAAATATAAATCACAGTTTAGACTTGGGAATAGAAGATTCGTAGTAGCTTGAATTTTTAGCTTTGTTACTTAAGTCTGATTATCTTGGGTATTATGTATCCCTCTTGACGATTATGTGAAAAGAAAAATCACGTTAAGTTACCTTTACATGTTTTGTTTGATTTAATTTAGTTAGCAAAATTTAATTTAATTATTACATGTATGAAACAAGATTCTTAATTGTTCAAAAAAAAGGATACCTTCTTTCTTATATAACTTTGTTAAAGATTTTTGTTCAAATGAAACTAGATCTTAATTGTCCAAAAAAAAGGGTACCTTCTTTCTCATACAACTTTGTTAAAGGTTTTTGTTCAAATGAAACAAG
>CAJDYZ010008314.1:1364-14344 GCA_903986555.1 Heterotrigona itama
TCGGATTCGATCGACCGTACCGAGGCTTGTAAATCGATGGGCCAGCTACCATACGCTTTAATGTTTGTTTCGTGCTGGCATATAACCCGAAAGATCGTTGTACATCTGCGTTTTATTAAGATAGCGATGTAACGTGCCTGCAGGGGCACACGGTGTCGGCGAGTTTACGGAAATTCTGCAATCTGCGTCTGCGCAACCATCACAGTCGCGAGATGTGCAAGTATAAAAATGAGCAATTTGTCCAACGAAGCTCTGGCACGATACGTTTAAATTGTTTAGAGTTCAATTCTTTCGTTGTAGGTTGTAGATTTTGTTGGAGGATTAACTAAGTATAATCTGTGTACATACTTAAAATCATTTTTCTATTTAAACGCGATTTAAATTTAACCTTATACCGTAAGGAGTGTAACTGAACGAATAAGGAAGAAAAATTGTCGATATTTTAGACTGCTGTACACCTCAGACAAACTGTTATAAATATCGCGACGTCAAAAATTCAAGAAAGGTTAATATTTTGTCGTTATGTTTAAAGTTGAATAAAATGGTTCATCTCGTGATACTTAAAGTTGAGCACTAAATTAAATCGTACAGCAAGTTTTAGAAGAAGAAATTTCAATCTTGAATCTAGCCATGAAAAAATTGTTTCATTGTTTGAATTTTCACAACTTTTGAGAGTCCGCATTCAAGAAAGATTTGAATACACAGAGTGTATTCAAAGTAAAGTTCTTTTTGCTTTAAAATAACACCAAGTAGGTATTTAATTCTCTTAACGAGATATTTTGTTGAATATTTGGACCGAACCTAAATCCGATATTCACTTGGTCTTGAATCAAGAGCAGCTCGAAACTTACTACAGGTAACAAGCCTAATTAATCTAAAGAATTCGATCATCCTTCGGACTACCTCTCGAGTCAATTGATCCGAGTGAACTACAAGGGAAGAAAGAGGAAAATAACAAAGACGCGTCGAAATTGACCGACGAGCGCGAGGTATATTATATCGGCGATCACTCATCGCGCGTAGTATCGCGGCGGCGTATCTCGTATGCGAGATTAATAGGGAATAAAGCGAGGATCCAGCGGCACTCGAGTTTGTAATCACGGAATCACGTTCGTCGGTCGACCACCCTCGAGATTTCCGCACGCAAGCCGCGAACGGAGGCCACCGAGGCTTCGAAGGTTGCCGCGTAAATCCGTGTCGACCAGGTAAAGCAGAGATACAATTAGGATTTGCGGGTGAAAAAGAAACAGCCGGCCAGGGAGGCCTCGTTCCGCCGGCTAGCAGTAGGTTGCTATAGTCCTCGTGCTCGCCGTGCCTTTGTATCTGATCGCAAGGCTCACAAGCCAGGGGACATTTTACGACCGTATTCGCAAAAATCGTGATCACACCGTGCTCCTTGCTGTTTGCTCCGGTTGGTTTCTTCGATCGATCTGCGAGATCGATGACGCGATGTGTGGCGGTTGTTTGGGTAGCTTTCAAGATTTTTAGTCGGTCGAAGAGTCGCTCGGTATTCTTCGAATTATCGACAATGTTCACAGTATTTAGAACGTTGTCAACGTCAAAATTACGGGGCATTTTTAATGGTGATTAATCGTGATATATAAAAGATTAACCTACCTAATATTCAGAATAGTTGTCAATACTTTTCTAATATATTATGATATATTATAGTATATATGGTAGTATATTATAGATAATAAATTTGCAGAGATCATAATAATAATGTTCTCGAATATAATGAAAATTACAAAGGAATCTCTTTGGCAGGGTTCGAGTGTAATTTCGAGAATTTATTATTTCCAATGCTGATATAACGTCTATATTCGTTTTTCGTGTTTTCCAGTTTTTTCTTGTATCTATAACGTACCTACTTGATGAAACGTGATTTCGCGGTTTTCAAATTTTCTAGCACGGTTTGTATTTCCTACAACTAGCTGAACAAGTTTCAAAAAATAATTTTCTTCTCATTTCCCTTGTATCATTACGTTTTCATGTTGAACTTTTCAAGATTCACGTGATAAAAAGTATGGGGTCCGTCCAGTGATATAACCATCGGGACGCGACATTTAGAAGCTTTTGTGTTTTTATTATCAAGTAATTATAAGAGAAAGATTCCTAACTGGTATAATTGTTAATTAACCAATCCCTCCGTATACGCAATGACACGTTTCGACATCCATATGGCGATGTCATGGTGCGCGGAGGTACATAGTTGCCGCTGATCTGGTAACAATGTGTCTCGTGCACAACGATAAATTCGTGGAATCGTCGACAACGCCTGTCCCTTCGGGGAGAACTTCAGTGAAATGCCATAACGCAGCATAGAAAGGGGATTCCCGAAATCCTGATCTCTGCAGGCACATGTGTCACGCATACACGTGGCCGGATTAAATTAATCACTGTGAGATGCGATATCACAGATGATCTCCCGTTAGAAAACGTTCTTTGCTGTAGCTAATTCCTCTTCGTTCCTAAGAAACGCAAGTTTTCCTCTTTTTAAAGTAATATAGTGTCATTAATTATCTCTGACAATAACTTTCTCAAACAATCAAATCTTTCGACACGTTGTGAATATACGACTTGGCGTTTAACTATGGTTAAACATTTGTTTAGCATTCTCGTTAGTAACACTTTCACACGTGGGTTCCATACGTAGATTAAGCACCTGTCGTAAATCGTAAATTTGAAAATAGGATACCATCAAACTAATTGTTTGACTTCAACGACTCGAGAAATTTGTCATTACTGACGCGTATCTCAATTTGTTTAGTCCAAGGCAAGGGAATTAGCCAAGCGAACTACTTCAGTTTTCCAAAATTTTAGAACATACGCCTGTGTCAATACGTGCCTCGATAACTTCAAGTCTCTCTGCGTAAATTTCTAACTTAAAGTACTTTGCCATAAATTCAAAGAATCGACCGCTCTCACAATCAGAAGTAGATTACATACGTGAGGAGATATCTTCTCGGTGAAAACGATTTAACCGGCCGAATAATTCAAAAGAAGTTACAGCAAGAGCGAGACGATCGCATAAATTCCAACGCGACTGCTTTCGTGCTCGCTGTTCGTTACTCTTTCTTCGTTAGGCTTGCCCTTGTGTAATCGCGTCTAAATCCTGTAAACGCGAGCTGCGATCCTGCGGGTATTACTCGATTCGTTCTGCAGTGTCGCGTTCCTTGGGGAAAACTAAAATCCCCAAAATTCAACGATTTCTTCGACCTAGTTGTCGTTTCGTTTTGTAACCATATATATTTTATATGAACTGATTAACTGGTGCAAGCTACGGTTATCTCTTTCCGAGGGGTAATAAAGTATACGTGTTTTCAAATTATTAGCTTATAGTTTGGAATTTTATTTTTAATAGTGTTTGCATTATTACTTAAAATCCAACCTCTCAACCTTTCAACGTATTCGTCACTAAATATTAATCTCAATTATTCGAGACAATTATTTATTTTAACGTTGTTTCCGAAAATCGATAAAAAAGGTCAGCCTAGATTAAAGGCTTTTACAAGTGACAGATTTTCATCTTTTGAATTTGTACACAAATCTATTTTATAAATTGTATCAAACGCTCTAAACACTCGCCTGTTTTCCGTGACTTTAGATTCCAGAAAAAAAAAAAAAAAGAAATACAAAATAAACTTTTCCTCAGGCTAGCAATAAGTCATGAACTAGGCAGTGATCTTGAATAATCATTTGCCAGCATGCCAAAACTAGCTTCCCTAAATAAATTTTACCAACAACCTTTACCATTACAAAACGTTTAGATGTCAGATCTATCTACAAATTCGAGTCACTGGTTCCCAAGTTTCAGAAAGAAAAAAACCAAGACATCTTTCTAGCTTTTCTAGCTAAATTTCACCGACAAATCCAAATAATCTCTACCATTGTACAAACTATTACGATCAAAACGTTCAGATGTCATCGGCGAGCTAGAGCCAGCCACTCTGAGCGTCCCATACAGTTCCTTACGTTTCCACTTGTTCCTTTTCGAGAGCGCGGCTTTGCGCTCTCTCCTTTCTCTATGCAGCGTCGCATCGGGGAGCAATGCGCTCTCGCGACGAGCGGTCCGCAGCCCGGGTTCTAGCGTGTATGCACGCGTGCGTGCGTAGGTCGCCGGTTTTCTCGGCCGATGACGTGTTCGCCGTGCGTTTCGCGGAATGCCACGAGCAGGCCTGATGGTAACGGAGCTAGGCCCGCGGGCCACTCTCGTCAGAGTTACCGCGCCGGTGTGCGAGGAGGAGAACGTGCAACGTGCACGGTGCTGCATGTATGTACGCGCGAGCAATCGACCGCGTGGGCGTTTGGCCGGGGCAGGTGGATGCCTGGCCCGCGGCGCTAACGCACCATCGGCCGCACACGACCGTGCCACCACCTTTCTTTTAGCTGTTACTCCTACGATTTTACCCTGCTCGGTCTGCGTATTATCAGACTTTTTCACTGGGCGCGATATTTGAGTTACTTGCCCGAGCGCACGCGACGATTTAGCTCCGTTTTCATTTGGGTTCATTTACAGTGGGGTTGACTAAAATACAGATTACAGATCCTTGCGAGAGCAGTTGCATCGTTTTCTGGAATCTGTTAAAACGACCGTTCGCTAGAGAATACAGACGTATAAATATTTCAATTATAAAGTTGCATTTTTACTTCCTGGTCATGAATTTGACTTCAATTCTCTCTGATAGTTCCTTCACATACTCGTAAGTTATGCCATTTGACAGCACAGTTGAGCATTTTTTTTTTATAGGAACAATTTTATTTTTTATACAACATCTCGCCTGACCGATCCAATAAACTGTCATAAAAGAAATCTCGTGATATTCATCTCGTACACACATAAATATACTCCTATTAACTATCTGTGATCGACTATCAGTGGTCATCGTTGGATCACGACAGGGACACTGGGCGGCCGTAGGAGGTTTTCTTTGACCGATGGAATAAATGGATAGTTTCGCCGAGCGTTGCACCTTTGTTTGTGTTCATCGTGGTTAGGAGAGCTTGGGAGCATGTGCAGTGATTGCCGTAACCATCGGGCACGCCTGCCTGACTGGGCTGACTGCTCGCCAGACTTGGCCACTCTCTCTCTCCTCTCTTTCACTCTTTTGCTACCCCCGCCGCTATCTGGCTGCACGCCAGTGTGCACTGAATGCACTTTGCTGGCACGTTGCACCGCCAACTCGGACGCTGCCAATGTATCACCTATCTACCTGCGCGACCGTACGCAACTGCTCCCCTCTCTACGCCCTTTTTCTTCCTCTTCTCGTGTTCGTCATTCTTTTTGTTCTCCTCTCCTCTTCTTTTCTCTTCTCTTCTCTTCTCTTCTCATCTCATCTGCCGCTCTTCGTGTCCTCCGTTTCCTCCCGGTGCAAGCAACCGCTCTTCTGTGCATCTCGACAGCTCGTTTTGCTCTCGTTTCTCGCGTAGCTGCTGCCCCTTCGCTCCGATTCATTCGCCATGTATCTCTTTCTTTTGTTTTCTTTCTTTTTTGTTTCGATTCCCTTCGCCGATATATTGGATTCTTCTGTTTGCATCTTCGTGGACGCTTCCTCCTTGCCTCCCTTTCTCCGTTTATTGTAGTTTTTATCCGCGTGGGCCACGATGTTTACCTTCCCCCGGATCCCATCTGCGTTTATCCGCTTCTGTGAACTCTGACAGGTTTTCGTGTAGATTTTGAAATTTTTATTTCATATCACACGCTAGATCGCTAATGGAGGTACATCGTGTTGATTTAATATTGGCATTTGGCAAATTGCAATGACAGTGACGATATTTCTCTATCTCTGCTCAGTGTAAGTAGATTGATCCTTCGTGCGCTAGACGCACATTCTAAGGTTCCACACTTAGACGTTGCCATTTTTTTACATCAGATTTCTTGACATATGTGATATTTTTTTTTTTTATTTCTAACATTCATTCAAATTTAATTCCATGTTTATTTCGTTGTGGAAGTTGAGCTTTCTCTTTTCTGTGACAGCTATTCCAAGTCATTGCATTCTTTCGTTCTTTCAAAATTATTATATACCTACTTGGGCCCTACGACTTTTTCAATTTATTATTTTCTATCTTTTTTCCTTCTTAAAGTGTGTCCCTTTTTTTTACATTTCCTTCCTCCATTTTTTCTAATTACTTAAATCTCTACTCCAAGTCTCACGAATTTCTGCTTCATCTTCCTCCAAATTTCCTCTTTTGTCCTTTCAATTTTTCACGTTCTTGCACGCTCTAATCCACTCACTTGACTCTCTCTCTTGGATCTTCTCTCTCTTATCCAGTATCTCGCTTCTCGCGAGAGTGTGCATGTCTCTCCCCTCACACCTCCATTGCTCGCGGTGCAACTCCGGATCCGACCACGTTCTTCCAACGTGGTTATCTACAAGCACGGGCGAAGTGACTCACTCGGTGAGTGGTACGAGCACTTGTCGCGAGCAGCCGCGACGCGGATGCCGATTCCCTGGGTCCGATTCCGCGCTGGAAAGGTTCTCGGCCGCATGTCGCCTGTGCAACGTCGGTTGCGTAAGCCGATTTTACGAGCGAGCTGTGCCGTATGTATGTATGTACCTGCACGCAGGTGGACGCGACATGCAAAAGCGCGAGCGTGCACGCGTGCGACCCTCCCGCCGTGAGAACTTTCCGTGCTAATTTTCGTGGCGACGGATGTCGAACTGAATGTAGATAATACTTAATACCTTCCTCCGCTGATCGCATCATCGTCTAAGCATCTTTATATAGGGTATATATACAGAGAATTTTTTTTGAGATTAGAATGTGACTTCATCGTGCGCTGTATTTATTATACACGTACGTAGGAAAAAAAGACAGTCGCAGGTTTCTCATTAACTGTGACCATCATTAGAGGCAAATGTGTCTAAATAAATTATACTTTATTATTTAATAAAGGAAGTCTATATGAAGTATTAATATTTTTAAGAAACATTTTTACGTCCTAGAGTGTGTTGGGGGGAGGGGAAATTATATCCTGATGATGAAAAGGATGCGTACGATAAGAAATATTGAGAACCATTGATTTAGTATATTAATGGACTAGTATAATGAGTAATCTACTTGATTATATGCCGAGATTAAGAATAATTTATTTGATGTATATTTTGTTTAGGTGCAATTGTCTAGATTAATAACGTATGTTTTTATTATAGTGAGAATTAGCATCTTCAATCAACGTAGAAGTCTTCACGTGTTTGTTAAATTCGTTAATAAACATATTATTTAATGATAAGTGGTGATTACGATGTCAAAGATACCAAGATATCTACCATGACGTTTGTCATTTATACCAAACTTATTATAACTTAATTATGCATAAATATTATAATAATATTATTATAGAAATTGTGTATTATCTTACATATATACTGAATTATTATATCATATTATTAATACATTATAATATAATAACATTATAATATAATATAATAATTATAATTACGTATAAATTATGTATTATATAGTACGCATTACCTTGTAGATAAAATATTCAATATGTTTGTGTAGTCAAAGTCTCGACATATGTATACTTTTTGCCATCTTCACTCTACATATCATGAAGGATTCCTGTTCATGCCCATTTCTAAATAGTCTTATTTAACGACGTATGCCTTTAACCCTGGGGAAATTTGTATAGATGTTATAATCTATGAAAATTTCTTTTTGAAGTTCGAGTGAATACGGCTTGCAAGAAATTTCAATATGATAATGGATGAAATATAACTTTAGCGTGTTCGTGTACGGGCCGAAAGTGTTCTGTGTATGGAAAATTTATTGGAGAAGAAGTGATAATCGGAATGGTTTTATGCTGAATAGCACGTTCGCTAGACGGGAGAAGTTTTACATACACCGTGCTGTATATAAGTGACAAGTCAGGAATACTTGATTTACGCTGGATTCGCTGTGAAGGCGGATTCTTTTCCAGGTTGAACATTCAGTGCTAGTGAATGCTCCGACCGCTTACACCAGCCGAGTTTTCAATGAATTTTTATTTTTTATCGCACGCATAAGTAACTGTATCATCTGTATGACAAATTACGACAAATATCGTGCATAAAACGATCGCGCAGTAATTTAATTCCACATACTCAAATAATAAGGAACGAATGTTTCGAAGATGCTATTACGATCTTCATCTCGCAACAAAAGCGAGCAAGGTTATGTCTGATTTTAATCAATCTTATCAATCGGTATGATAAAGAACATAACATAAATGAAAATGTGAAAGCGATCATTGTGATCAAACTCACGTTGTTAATTTGTTCTTTTTTTTTTTTTCGGAACGAGGATTCACGCTAATTCAAAATTTTTTTACATCAAACGATACATGTATAATCGAGCTCGAGCATGAAACAACAATGATACAATTTATTTCTGACAACACGCGCATTAACGTATGGACAACGAATCGGAAGAGACGCTGCCAATCCGGAATATCATGCAACGAACTACAACTTCGATAACGTAATCGATAACTCTCTCGAACTTCCTTTATGCTTACCCTCCCATTGTGAACGATGCACAGGGAACGCGGCGAGAAATTTACGAGCGACATTTTTCCCGGTTCCTGTGATAACCAGTGGGGGCCTCGCACACACTCTCGGCCAGATTGTATTCCTCGAGACGCTGATATTTCCTCTTGCACCGGCGTGCATTTCGCGTGGGAGTGCGAGATCGGATCTCGTTCAATTTCGTCGATAGTTAATAGCCACGCGACTACACGTAACGGCGTTTACTCGAGAGACCTTTCTACTTTACGTAGAATCTAACGCGTTTTGAATCTAACAATGGCGCATTCGAACGCTCGATCATTCGATTACTCGATCGATGGAAAATTTCAGTCGCTGCTTTTAACAGCTCTTAGCTGTGGTGCCGCTTTTAAAAGCGTGTGTCTACGTCGAACGATTATATGTGATGCTGTTGTAAAATTGAATTAAATTGCATTAGTTTTTTTTTTTTTTTTGAAAAATCAATAATTAATATTAATAGCAAGAAAATATTTAGAAACGGTGTAAAAGGAACTAGTCGAGTCTAGTCTCAAAATATTCTACAATGTGTTTCATCGTTCGCAGAAAATTTAAATCGAGCAACAAATTGTAATTACTTTTCTCTTACTAATCTACGCCATCAAACACACGTGATTCGTCGCGAGAGAGAGAGAGAGAGAGAGTACCTTTCCGCACCTCGCAGTTTCGTTCAGAAAACAAGGGAAAAGTCAAAATGAAACGGATTCAGCGTGAAATGCCGAACGTTAGGCAGGGAATAATTAATAAGCCGGAGAACGTGGGAACGGGCGGGTGAATTGTAATGTTGAATGTTAATTCGTTTCGGTGGATGGAAGAATGAATCGACTGCGGCTGAGGTTGCATTATCTGAGCCTTTGGGCTTATGGAGGGATGACACAGCTTACGATGCATATTATATATATTGCTCGATAAACTGAAAGATTTTTACAAGAAGCGCGATGATAGTCGCGAATAAGGAATGTATGAGTAGAAATTGGAAAAAAGTATAGTAGAGGAGATGAACCGAGTGGAATGACCAATCTATACATTTACAACTTTCCTCTTCTACATGCATGTATGTATAAATATATGCATTTCATGTACAAAAATATAATAATACGTACGGAATGACAGTCGAAACATAACGTATAATTCCAACGCTAAGCCTAGTAGAAACTATTCACGACGTCGTTTCTAGCGAGAGAACGACCTTAAGTGATTAATTCATTTTGAACGTGCATTAGGATATACAATAGAAGTAGAGTTCTAACATAGACTGCGTGACGTCGATCCGGCCTTGAATCGAGAATTCAATTATACGCGGTAGAATTTCGATTAAGCGTTGCTCTTAATTGTAAAAGAATATTTCAACGTCTTGCGTGAACGCTTTCTACGGTTGCAATTACACTTGGAAAAATTGTTTTACATCCGCGTCGATATTCGAAGCAAAAGTAAGTCAAATGAGACGAGACCCCGGGAAATTCACCATATCCGGCCACTTCTCTATAATTAAGTACAGCAACGTAACCTTTCGACCCGGTTTCGAGGTTCTGTAATCCCTCGAGCTTCGCACGCCGCGGCACGTTAATTGTTAATTAGCTAATAATTAACAACAATTTAACGACACGTATACGAACGCACGTGAATCTGAACCATAAGCCGATTAACACGGCTCGATGTAACATCTGCAGTTCGACGTAGATTTCCTTTTTTTCATCATATATATAACGTAATATTTTATTACATCGATTAGCTAATTTATCAACACGATCGATTACAACACTGTTATCAACATATAGGTTTTCCTCTCTTTCTCGTATGTTTTACTGTTTTCCTCGTTCACGTACTGAATCAACGATCACACTTGAAGTGGAGAATCCTGTAAAATAGGAAGCAGCTATTCACGTGTGCTTCCAGGCTGATCTTAAGATCTGTTTAATTACGACGAGCATCAATCATCCTACCGTTAATCCAATCTTCAACAACGCCACCGATGCACTGCGCACGCACAATGCGCCGGTAAATTAGGTGTTTACTCGTATCTATCGCTTTTTCAAACATGGAATGAAATCGACTGGTTTTGAAAAAATAAACTTGAAAATTTAGAGAAAAGAGAAGGAACGTCACGCGATTTGATTAAATTCGTGGAAATTAAAATTGCTCAAAAAAAAAAAAAAGAGAAATCAATCAGGATCGTCGAATCTCAAAGCATCTGATCGATTGATAACACTAATCGGCAATCAGTTTTCTTTCTTCCGTTTGCAATTGTAATTTCTCCCTCGCATTCTCGAGATTATGACAGATTCTCGTTCTTATTTGCATTGTCAACATGATAAGTCCAATTAGACGAATAATCCGACGTACAATTCGCGTGGCCAATTAAAGCAAAACGTGATGAAGTCGCGTACTCCTCAATCAGGACAGTTAATTGCTAATTGAATTAGTTCTTTGATCTCGAGTCCACAGACAGCGTTCGTCGTCGTGCTGCGATTAATCATTAGCTCGAAAAAAATTTACCGTACTCTTCACATCGTGGAGTCATTCAGTATCGGTCACTCTTCAGCGTTACGACCAATGTGGGACAGTATTAGGAAAAAGAACGTCGTGAAAGTTTCCAAGCGAGAAATTTAACTATTCGCGATCTCTTAAGTATACACGTGGGATGGGGGAAGGGAGAGCATCAAAGTGTATAGGATAATTGCTTTTCGATCGTGATTGACGTTAAACGTGCAAACGAATGCGAGATTATTTATGGAAAGTAGCAACGGATGTAAATCATTCATTGCTTTGTTTATGCTAATATAAACTTGATCTTTTCGAGAGCACAATTGAGTCTTGTTTATGGAGAGTAATCTTCCTTTAACAATTTTATTATAATAATTATATAACTTGTTATATAATTCTTAGTATAATTATAGAATTTATATGATAAGTGTAGAATATATATGCACAATGAAGTTAGAATTCTCGGTTTATTAATGTAATATAATAATATAATAATATTGTAGTATGATACAATAATATTATAATATTATGCTTATATTGTATGGGTATTATTAAAAACTAGAATACAAGCAAAAATATTATGAATTAATATTAATACCGTCCTCATCAAAATTGAAATTTTGTTACTTTCTTTTAGCTGTCTTCGTTTTCGCTCGTAATTTAAAATAATTAGCTGTCGCTAATTCTAAGTTTTGTGCAACACAATTTATGACTCGCGACACAACTTTAGATATTTCGATATATATTTTGAAAAATGAAAAAAAAAAAAAAAATGATGGACAAGACATTTTAACTAAGGAAATGCCTTCTACAAGTTAATTGTACGTTCTCATATATGTTATACATACGATACAATGCAATGTACAAACATCCAATGATTGCATTACATAATATCACTGGTGTAACGTCATCACACGAGTCACGTTTAACTTCTCAAAAAGTAACAACGCACTCAACATTCGTGACCATCATCATCATCATTCTTCCTTCCTAAATCGTCCATCGTGCAAGCGGCACCGAAATCACGAAAATCTCCGCGTGCTCGATCCATGAGGCGAGAAACGAAGCGAGAGGAGACCGGCTCTCTCACGATGCTGGTGCAACGATCGTACGCGAGTGTTCACGATTTTACGCCTGCGAGATCGCCGACCACGATGGCAATTAGGCGATAGCTCGGTCCGTCGACGAGAAGGCGGAGAAAGGGAGAGAGAGAGAGAAAGAGAGAGGGTGATCAATGATAATGATTGCTTCGAACGTGATCGACACGGTCGATGGATCGACCACGTGTGCCGCGGATTAGGAGAAAAAGAGCGAGAAAGGGAGAAGTTACATTTCACCGCCGCCAGTTCTTGTCTCGTGGACGAAACGATGTATGTCTCGATCGATAATGACGGACTCTGCGAGGTTGATTTTGATCTTTGATCACTACTCAAGAGTACTGAAAGTCGCTAGAGTTTATAACCATCTAACAATCAGTATCAACAGTTGAACACTGGAATGTGAGAAATATTACAAAGGAACTGTGCTTGACAAAAATTTGACCGAATTCAACAGATTTGCAGATGAAATGTCATTGTTGCGCTAACATCCATACGATCGAATTTTGAGATTACCGATGTGAGTCGTAGAGAAACGATTCATCAGATATTATCAGAATTCGACACAATCAAGTTTCATGAGGTTCGTATGGTTTAACACAATAAGCTGCGTGGTTCATTGGTTTTTCTCTTTGTCTTGCTTTGTATTTCGCCTAGTTTTTCTAGTCAGTCTCGAGGATTAGCAGAATTTATAGGACACGTGGCAACATACCAATTCATCGAATACATACATATAGTATTCGAATATTCAGTGAATATTCAGAGATTCAATATTCTTATTATATATTACACGTTGTAGGAGCACTTACTACTTTTGCACTCGTTAAGCTAATGTCGAATATTTTTTTTTCATATTAATCCTTGTTCG
>CAJDYZ010008316.1:49495-62571 GCA_903986555.1 Heterotrigona itama
TATTTTTAATAACGCGTGTTAGCATACAAATAATAAGTAACACTTTATTGATTAGCATCTGGTTTTTTTTTTTACAAATTTATTAAGAGATGTTCCTCTTTTTTTTTCGCAATAAAGAGTTCTGTAACACGCTTCTGTGTCTTTTTCGACTACTCTTCGTGCACGAGATGTACGCTCTCCATTGAGATCACATTCTTCCATGATGATCAAAAACTTGTCAAGAACTTTTAAACACAGCACGAAATATGTACGAGATAGCGAATTGTCGAGGAGTTGCCAATGAGAATTTACGTGCAATTTTTCTTTCAACAATTTTCCGACATTTGTTGCTTTCAATAAACGAATTGTGGTTGGTGAATGTACACAATTAAGACGTGTATGTATTTTTATTTTATGTACGTGTATGTATTTTTATTTTATAATAGATTACTACTGCATGAATAACAATGTCCGTGAAATTCATGAAAATAAATTGCAGTCTTCTAAATTTTTACTTTTCACATACGATTCCATTGCATTCGATATTGGCAAGCACTTTCTTAACTACTTTCCAGCAGCGTAATTGAAGGATACACTGTCGCCTGCCTCGTTGGTTTTGTATTAGAAAGAAAATTCTTATTCGTCTTCTAAAGCAAACGACGACGAGCATTTTTAAACAGCGTTTTAAACTAACTGATAATTAATTGAGTTTTGCAATATTAATCCGAGCTAGAAAGGAAATGTAATTGGTTCGTGCTGAGATAAACAGAGGAGGAAACGAAACGAGAAGGAAACGAGAAGAAACGGTTGTTTGTTATCAGACGTGGTTTGCAAGCGGCTCTTGTAGTCACTTCAAAGGAACGTCACTCGAATAGACCGAGGCATTAAAAACGCACTTTCACGATTAACGTGGTAAAAATAATTTCTTTGAAAATTTAAAAATAAACTACGTAGGCATGTAGTTCCACCAAGCCATTAATAAATCTTGGAGAAACAGCTTTGTGATAAAGTAAATATCTCCGATATTGGCAGCACTGATTATATATATATTATATTAATATCAACGTCACGGTGTTCGAAGTAAAGCAAGATATTACACTCGATTACTATTCTACCAATCGATGATCACATCATTCGTTTACCAGGTATAATTATCGATTGGTGCAATTGTTATTATAAATCGAACGATCGCAGTTCAATGCAGCCTGCAATTTAATTTTCATAAATATACTTCTGACATATAATTTCTACGGGGGGAGCACGTGTATATTAATAAGTTATCGAGTTAAATTACGATTAACACCGTTTGTTGCCCATATATCTTATTTCTATCAGAGTCATTAAGCCTCCACTGTAATTAGTGCTGTAATTACCAACGTAATTATTATACCGCAAGTTTGTCGGGATTTGCATAGAGGTATTGATTGCTATGCTATTAACAAACTAGGATAGGAACCTATTACGTGAATGTAGAATCGAAAATTTTGCACGTAACGATTTTTAGTTTGAACAAAGCAACGGGATGAAAGAAAATCGTATAAAATCTTGATCATCGTTTGTGTTATTTTTTTTCTTTCAGCTTGCGATCATTTACAAACGTACAAACGCGCTCAAAATTTTTGTAGCTCTTTGTGCAGCTTGTTTGTCCAATTACAGCTCGTGGATCGGGTATGTCATGAATCTTTGATAGAGAGTTTACGTGCAGCACATATGTCAAAGAAGCGAGGAAAAAAGTACGAGGGAATAAATGTGTGATTAGAAGAAATTTGTATATAATATGTATAATAGATTAGACTTAGTGTAAAATGACTCGTGATAAAACAAACGAAAGATATTTTTTGACCAAACTAAACGAATAGAAGGAAATACAGTGAAATCACTCTGTGAAATCACGGAGACGAAGACATTCGAACGAGAATCCCCGCGTAAATTTAAATCAAAACTGAATTAACCATGTACAAATATTCACTTTAGACCGCGATTTTCTACCTGCATAAACACCGATTAATCGTGTTTAATACATTCGCGTAATCTCTTCGGATTCACGGTCGAGACACCTCGCTAATGAATTCGAAAGAGTTAACAAATTTTGTATTAATTCCGGGAAACGACAACTGGCTAGTCTGACAAATCTGACAGTAAGTTTTTCATCGTGGCTCCGACCGATCGATCGACCGATTAAAAATTTTCGAGAACGGAATAAACGAATTGGCGCTGCAGTTAATCGCACGTACGTATTTATTCAGCACAGTGAGAAATCCTCGAAAGTCTAATCCGTACGGTTCTTGAACTACTTTCCTGTCAAAGGGGAACGAAGCCCCTCGCGTTCAGGAGGGACGTCTGTTTGACCGTGCAATGACAATTCGATTTCATTCACTTCGTTCCCATCTTCGGCCGGGCTAAGTGGATCCTTCAGGCAAACGGAGCATGATAGACGCTACGGCTCGTTTGAGGCACGGTTAAAGGGTTTCGTTATGCGGGTTACAATCCTCGGCTTGCTACTACGGGCAAGTAAACGAACACAATGGTTCAAAGCGTAGCAAGCTTGCTCCGTTGTTTCAGCGAAATTTCATTCACGCGTGCTGAAGACTCTTTCTTTTCCTCTCCCCCTTTTTCTCGTACGTGAATTACAAATTTCAAATCACTCGCGAATTTTACAATTACGAAATTAATCTCACTTCGTTGAGCTTGAAAGGATATAATCGAACGCTTTGAACGGATAAAAAATTACTATTAGGGTGACCAATAAGTCCGTGCGGTTTTTTCCGATAGTTGATCGCGGACGAAGTTCAATTTCAGTTCAAACCTGGAGATTATACATCCGTTTGACAGAGGAAATTTCAAGCTTACTTTTTCAAAAAAATTGTGTGCAAATTGATTTTTTTTTTAAATTGCGTGTTTTGTTGTTTTATTTCGAAAACGGAAAAAATGTGACGCGTGCGCGTAAAAAAGATTTGCGACGTGTATGGTAAAGATGCTTTATCAGAAAATCGTGTGCCAAAAGTGGCTTGCCAAATTTCGTTCTGATGATTTCCACCACGCTCAGGAAGATCAGTGGAGATCGATAGCGACAAAATAAAGCCATTGGTCGATGCAAATCATCGCTACACGACACGAAACGTGGTAGAAATTCTGAACGAATTATTAAAATCAAGCGTGGAAAATCATTTAAAGGCAGTTGGATGCGTGAGTAACGCACAATGTTTGGGTACCACAACAACTTGAAGAAGTTCATCTGATTAAACGCATTACCACATACGATTCACTTTTGAAACATGAGGAAAACGATCCATTTTTGAAACGTATGACAACGAGGGATGAAAAATGGATCATCTACAGTACCATCGAGCGGAAAGATCACGGAACAAGCGTAACGACCCGGTCCAAAGCACGTCAAAAGCACATTCCTTCGTCAAAGGAAGGTCATGTTGTCAATTTGGTGGGATTGGAAAGACATCGTGTTTTTTGAATTGCTTCCAAGGAATGAAACGATTAACTCGAGGATATATTGTCGACAACTGGATGAATTAAGTAATGCCATTCGTAAAGAACGTGCAGAATTAGTGAGTCGCCAAGGAGTTGTCTTTCGTCACGATAACGTCAGACACTATACATTATTGGAGATTCGTCAGAAATTGTTGCAACTAGGATGGGACGTGTTACCACTTGCATCATCAAGCCTTCACTTATCTCCTGGGAATTTCTTGAGAGGAGAAATCTGATTCTGATAATCTATATCAAACGTACTTGGATACCTGAATCAGTTTTTTGCCTTAGATCAAAACTTCTTTGAGCCAGAAAAATGGCAAAAACTAGTGGATCATAATGGTCGATCGTTTAATAAAATTATTATGTTTAATATGAAAAAGTTTTGTCATTTACTTAGAAAAAACCGCGCACGAACTTATTGGCCAATCGAATATTCCCTAGAAAGAAGTGCTCGTTGAAGTTATTCACTCTCGTTCAGAGAGTCGTGCATATCATTTAAGAAATCCGCTGCACTTTATCGCGTCATGGTTTCACTTTCTGTTACTTCACACGGATACTCAGACGCTTGCCGGGTTCGTTTGTTCCTACCTCGTTATATTTCACCGTCAGAATATTATTTCAGCAGCTCTCTGTATTACACGCCGCGAGGCTGTTTACTATGAATGCATTAAGGAACACGGATTAACATCGGCATCGTAATATCGTTGCTCGCGCTATGTTTCCTCCCCGCTGATTAAGCTTCTCGATATTGCGCAAATAAAGTGCGGATATTCAATTTTCAACGGTGTACAGCTACATGGTGTATCGCTCGCGTCGATATCGATATCGGCGGTACTCATTGCTGCAGCGAACGTGTAGTTTCGCAACTGATACAAACAGTCGTCGTTAAAAGTTTCGTCGTGAAAAGAATGACATACCTCGGTAAACAATCGAGTGAATTCTCGCAGCCACGCATAGCCTGTATCTCTGTCGAATCCAACCGGCTTTGGAGGGGAGAGCTTTGATCGCCAGACAGAAAAATTCTCGATTTAATAATTCATTTGGCGAACCGACAACAAGCCGGACTTGTCGACTCGTGCCGTGACCGTGCCGTGTAGAACAAGTACGAAGCCCGTACTCGAAGTCCAAGTACTTGAGACTAACCGGATGACTGATTCGCTTCGTCAAAGGATGCAGGTGCTTCTGTCTCTTCATCGATCAACGCTCGATCGAACGAGGATCCAGGTAAGTGGTGCTCGTACTTGGAGAAACTGTGTGTTTGAAGACTAGCAGCTTCGATGACCGCATTGTTCATCGATTCACTACAGTGATATTATCGGCTCGCGTTTCTAAGAATAGTGACGGGATTTACGAGTGAACCGAATTTGCTAACCGAATATCGTTCGAACTCCCTTTGCTATACAGGCTGCCGCGTTTTAATATGCAAACGCAATCATCTTCGATATGAGTTGTTCGAAAATTATTTCAAATAGAATTTGTTCTGTTTGTTAGTTTGTTTCCAGATGGATTATAGTTTGTTTCTAAGGGAAATATGATTTTCCTAGTTATATAAAGGTATGCAAGAATTATTAGATTTATTAAAAATTCAGACTTATTTGTTGAATTTAATTTATCCCGTATGAAACAACATTTTTGCGTTCATATTATCCTCGGGGATTGTCAATGGATTTTATAAGATTAAAGTTGAAATAACTTCTAAGCTAATAATTTTTCGGTATATCTTTTTTTTCTTTTAATAGGGAATGACCTGCTGTATCAATTAATGTAAAAGAAACTATTAATTCCATTTAAGGAAAATAGTGTCGACCCTCGTTCATTTCCATTACTCGTGCACCTAGAAACAAATTAACTGAACTTACTGAATTTCGAAACAGAACAAATTGTCGTTGAAACATTTTTCGAATAATGGGAAATCGCAGCTTCTTTCTCAGATCAAGAAATAGGATCATTTGATTGGAAATGATCACATGGTTAATATTTAAAGAATATTAAACCAGTTGAGATTTCGGATCTCCTTCATACAGCGGCGTTCTAAATTTGAGACGTCAAAATAGACTGGCAGACTATGGATTTTTATATATTTATGGGAAATTCGAAGATAGAAGAATTTCGCAGAGCAAAGCGAGCGGAACAAATCCCTATTCAGATTTCGTGCCGCGTTCGTAAACATTTCGAAACGCGTAACAACCAAAGTTACTACGAATTGGGCGAAAGCGTTGAGCGTTAATAAATCCTAAATTAAGATTGCATTTCAGGATGATTAATTGAGATAAACAACAGCTTGATTGATGAAGGACAGTGGCTCTTACAGACTATATGCTACGCGTTTAACAAGATACAGGGAAGACAGTTTTGATTGATTGCTTGGGAAAACATTTCCACTATAATATTCAAGAGATCCAAAACTAGCGATCATTGCCGACTTGTAACCTGACGACGAACATAGCCAATCACGTACTAATATTTATTCCATCATCTCAGGAGCAATTAACAAGCGACGCTAGTTGCTTCTACAAATATTCCGAGAAAATTACACCTTCCTTTCGAAAGATTTTACAGCGCTTTCGTTGCTTCCTGCATTGGGCTTGATATTTCGTTCGACGTTTCGTGTCCAACACGGTGTTTCGAACCGATGCTTTCGCTCGAAACGCGAATTAACAGCGAGGGAACAAGCTCGATTTCTGGGTCAATGAAGCTGCGAATTTGGCCGATGATATTAAAATGTAACTTACGAGGGTGGAACTCGGTGGAACCGGTTGCTCGGCGAAAACTCGGATCCAAATGATACCGGTGTATGCTCGCTTTCGACCGCGATACGGTGAAGTATTGTTCGCAATTACACGTTACACGATATTTTACGCGACCAACCGTGTTTCCGGAATTAACGAATTTCCGTGGAAATGGGAGGGGAATATGTATATAGGAGGACTCGAGTTCGAACGATTTACAAGAACGGGAGCCGAGTAGATTACGTTTCACATTGCATCCTCTATCAACTGGTACGAGGCTCGATCGATTTGTCGACATTTCGATAGAAAGACCTGAGGAACAACGGCTACAGGACTTTGACAATGATGTTTCATCGATTTTTGCGATGTTCGCGGCACAACTGACCGCTGCAGACCGCCACGAAAAGAGAGAGAAAGAACTCGTTCCGGTAAATTACTATTTTTAATCCGTTTTTGTTTTCTATAGAGTTTCTGCTAGTGTTACGGACGAACAAACTCCCACGTTTCTCGTCGTTTCTTTGTCGTTTTCGCTCGTGGCGAAAGCCACTTTCATGGAAAATATTCGAAATCCATCGATCCTGTCCGAACTTTTTATCGAAAGCAATATTTTGTTTTTTCTTTTTGTTTCTCGCGATACCATCAAGATAACGATGCTCAATTTCTCCTCATCTGTCAGAGGGAACGTAATTCTTGCAACGATCTTAATGCAACGACACTGCCGCGCGTTTCGTCTTAACGCGACTATGTACATGCGGACCAATCAATCCCGCTGTGAGTTCAACTTTACTCGAAGCTTCAGCGCGCTCTCACTTCGCCCTCTCGCGCGTAAACTTTGTCAACCGAGTCAACAGTCGGAAGTACCTTTGCCTGTTAACGACGACTCGCACAATTGTCAAACGCAGCCACTTAGTTCCACTTAGTTTCCTTAGGAAAGGCACGTACCTACTCGCGGTCCGTAACGATCCAGCCATCCTTCGTTTCGACTCGTGAATCAACGCGAAATTCGTTTTCGAACCGTCGGGCGGATCGTCGATCTTCGCTTTCTCTGCTAATTGCGCGCCAATTGCGCGATAATCACGGCGCCGGCCGATATTTCGAGAATCCATTCGCGGACGGGGGAGGGGGGAATCATTAGCGAGATTTTGTAAAATTTCGCGATTTACGAATTTCGTTTCTCCTCTTTCACGCGAGGGGCCACACGTGGCGGGTTTCGATGCTCGACTGGCACAAACAAACGAGAGATACTCTAAACTCGCGATGTTTTTTCCCATATGAATGGAGCGTACGAACGAACGAACGCCCGGATGAACAATCTCCATTTGCATATGGATGTTTACACGTTGCTGTTACGTTGTTGCTCGTCATTACGGATATACATACGTGCACACGGATGGGCGTATGAAAAAGATATGAGTCGCAAAGTAGTGGACGATGCCCGTTGGAAAAATACCCGCGACCCGGCGTGTCCATCTCTATCCATTTTTTATTTCACCTCGTCCTTTCGTTTCGTTCCCTCCCTTGCCCGTTTCTTCCCGTTATTCACGTTTCCTCGGCCGAGAGGTAAGGACGGACCGACTTCTACAAACCTTGGAAAGATATTATTTATACTCGCGCGCGCGCCG
Source organism: Heterotrigona itama (assembly GCA_903986555.1). Lineage (NCBI taxonomy): Eukaryota > Metazoa > Arthropoda > Insecta > Hymenoptera > Apidae > Heterotrigona > Heterotrigona itama. Next base: position 57,315 of record CAJDYZ010008316.1, read on the forward strand.
ACTTCGCACCATTATTGTTTCGTTCTCGGTGAGGTCAGTCGTTGCGGGTAATACATGTACGAAAAACAGCGAGATTGTACTTTAACGCGGCGGCGTTATTTCATCCGCTGCGACGGAATCGCAAACGACGTAAATTCGAGGAAGCACGCAGCTTGTCCTGAAATGCAACTGCGAGAATAGATAACGCGCCAACTTTCTAACCCCGGTGACGTCATTACGTTAAAAATAAGGTACGGCAAGTCGAGCAGCGATGGCTCACTTTTTTTTTTAAAAAGAATTATTACATCTCGAACATTATCAAAAAAAAAATATATATATATATATTTTTTTTCTTCTTGTTTCTACTAATATATATATATATAGATATTCAGATTGGTAGAAACAAGGAGAAAATTAAATAGAAAATATTATATATATAATATTAAGAGAGAAAGAGAGAGATTGGAGAAAGTTTGGATTAGAGAAAATTAAAAATATAATCACAAATTTACAAAATAAAATAAAAATGACATCTTATACAAAAGGCCATCTCATTCGGATTGCTCGGGTCAAAGTCCATATTTTGTTCAATCTCTAGTTTATTATTAGCCTTAGTTTCATTCATATTGAACATACTTCTCGGTTCGTTTAAGAGATTTTTTTCGTAATATCTGCTCTATAGTTGAAAATACGAGTATTTATACTTCAACAAGGAACAAAGAAACCTGATTTTCGGACACTGGGATCTCAATGACATTTGAAAAACATACTTCAGTCAATCGTATGCAGGTAATTAACTTTCCTTATTAAATTTTCCAGGTAATTCATTTTTCCTCGGCAAGGGATAAATTTGAAAGATTGAAAAAAATGAGGATAAAATATATCTTTCTTAATTAGTAGACACAGGCACTGCATAGAAATATTAAAAATATTGAAAATATCAGAAATATTATGGACCGCTGCATAGGAATGTTAAATGAACGTGTGTGTCATCTGTCTCGAATGTATTCATTCAACTTTACTTTCGACGTTTCCGCGAGAACTCGTGGACTGAAACAACGTGACTACCTCGTCGAAAACAAAGTACAGAGGAGAATTCTTAATTAGTTTAAATTCTGCGCGGATTAATTGAAATCAGTGGCAAACAAATTAACGACGCGTTATCAACTTGATCGTGTTCCAATGGCTTGGCCGTGGAGGCCAAATTAAATCCTGTTCGTAGTTTGTATCTAGCAGAAACTTCCAAAGCTCGAGCTGTCTTTTCAAACGAACGTAACAATGGATATTGTGTCTACAGTGTGTACATTGTCTACGCAGAACGCGACGCATCACAACGATCCATAAAGCTATCAACCTGTTTGACGTCTTATCAACTGCGAAACGAGGCATTGTTCGAAATTCTGTTCTGCTCGACGGCGTAATCGACCGAGCGGAGCACATTTCTTCGATGATTATTTGCCCGGAGGAAGCGCAGTAACTTACGCGCGTACTTCCGCTCCGTCCCGCGTAGAGGAGAAGTTTCGAGAGAAGATACATCACGTTGCGCGTATCCTTCCGACGAACGAGCTCTGATTCGCCTGCTCGTCGCGCTCGCATCGCGTCGAATTAACCAGGCAAGAAGATCACATGGTTGCGTTTTCAGCGAGGTAGATACGTGGCACGTATCGAAGCGAATGGGGAACGACCGGGGTTACGCCGTAACGTGTTCTTCGACGAGCTTTCCCGTGTAAAAACACGGCATTTAAAGAGAGGTTCAAAGGTACTTTGTGAGGCTGACGGAAAGAAAATGTTGGGCAAGGATATTGGAAACAAGGGCGACGTCGATGAAGGAAATAGGAGTCTAAAAAAATATTTGAAAATAGTTGTTTCAACGTGCACGTTGGTGAAAAGGAGTTGGCAATTACGGTAAAGGTTTAGCCCTTTAATCGAAAGAGAGAGAGAGAGAGAGAGAGAAGTCTCGTTAACTCTTTCATCAACGATCATCGTCGATATCTGGCTAGAAATTCGTTAAATGAAATTATATAATACGATATCCTACTAGGTTCTATTTACTCCTCTAGCGTCGATTCTAAAATATGCACGAGCAACGTCGATAATTAATAAGTACGCCGTAGCAGCGATAATGCGTCCAAATATTCCGATATTAATACACCACGAGACTATCAAAGTACGTCGCTGATTTCGATAATCGATGCAGCGGGGAAACATAATAAACGAGCCGGCGATTATAGGATAACCGATTCGGTGAAAGAAGCAACGACCGATGCAAGAAAAAATTTACGCGTTCGTTATGGCAAAACGTTTGGATATAAAAAAAAAAAAAAAAGAAAAAGGGAGTGATCGCGCGCGTGAACAGGGCAAGAGAACAGGTATTAATTGATAAAAGCGCGAGTGACACTCAACGTCGACGTGGCGACGTTGTTCTTTTTTAACGACACGATCGAGGTTAAATTGGAGAAATAATTTTTAAAATAACGCGTCGATCGCCCCTTCACGCGTAACTTTTTATTAATACAGCTTTTATATTTAATAAGCCAGGTAATTTTTAATCTTATCGCCCGTAAACTCTCCGGATTATGACTGTTAAACCGGCCGCTTCATGCGTGAAGTCTGAAGGAACTTTTAAAAGAAGATCAGCGCGTTACTTTGAACTTTTAAACTTTGTTGCATTTATTCTCCCCTAACTACACGTATTTAAAAATCTTAGCTTCCGCTTCTTCCCACCGAAACTTCTACTATTAAGTGCACTCTCTATCCTCTCTCGTCTAATTTAAATTTACTCAGAGAATAGCCGAGTACTCGATAACAACTTGCTCGCTGAAATATGCAAGTACAAAAATGCATCGATTCTGTTGTTCTTAGAGCGAGGAGATAAAATCGTAGAAAATTTTAATAATTTCTTATGTAATCGTGTGCTCAATCCAACAATATGAAAAGCGCAGAAACACTTCGCGAGCAGACACGACAGAACTGTTTGAATAAAACATTTGAGAAACGATTATTTAAATAACATGCCGTGTTATTTCAGCCGATATTATCTTGAAATAATCCAATTCATTTGGGCAAACAAATGATTTTAATTATTACTTGGCTATCGAATAATTAAATAACTCATTTCTTTTATCATCTCTGCCCTTCAAATAATTTTTTTTTAAATACTTCCCAATATTCTATCGGATAAACTTCACCTTCCGTCGGGATCAGTCATTACTTCACTTCGATGAATCAACTCGAACGAAATTCCATTATTTGCAAATGGATCCGAGATAAAGTTACATTCCCTAGCTTCTTTTGCAAATGAGAGCAACAAATTAGTGGAAACGATTCGTTATTTCAAAATTATTACACGAGCTCGTTTCAAGTAAAATTGTGTCGAAGCCGATCGCTGAGCCACTAACCAGGCCACGAAATTGTTTCAATTCGATCGCGCGCCGTTTATCGACGATAATATCTTTTATTTGTCCCTGGGAAAAAAAAATACCATCGAATGCAATTTCCATCAAGTACGAACGACGCAGCCAACATTGAACGTTTCATTTTACCCTGTCCGTCCTCGCTCTTGTATTCCATTCGATTCGAATTCAAATGCTCGGCCAGCCGTGCAGTCAAATTTCCATTATCGCGGTGAGGCGAAGTTCGTCGTCGGTAGCAATCGGTCGCTCGGCTCCTTATCAGGAACAACAACGACAACAACAAGTCTAGCGAGATCCATGCGGAGACACTGCAGTTCTGGCGGTGATACTCGGAACAGATGCATCTCTCAAAGGGTATGCAAGGGATGGCCGATCCGAGCCATCCGACTACGATCCGTCTATCGATAACGCGAAAATATGGAACGGATTCGAGGCAGTGAGTGCACTCTCGGCGATGCGAATTTTAATGCAAGAGCCAGATGGTCTAATATCGATATCGAGCGCGTGGAAAGTGTCGCGGCAATATCGCCGATGAGGATCGCCTGAATAATAAAATAAAGATTTAACGACGATGCGAGGAACCCCATTGCCCCTCCTCCCTCGGTCGATCGATGACGGATAGGCGAGCGTCGCGCGCGGCCATCTTCCTCGAAATCCGTGCATCGCGCTCGCAGTGACTCGACTGATTTTATTCGCCGACTGGATTCTTAATCCAGCGGATGCTTTCAATGAAATGAAGCCTTGCGTCGCGATGCGCTTCATTCCCTTCCCTTACCTCGCTTCTACGTATTTACCGCAACCGCAACGCAACCCCTTTGTAACCGGCGGATTTCAGTCGAGAACGAGTTCGTTCGACCAGTTTTTTTTTCTGGTAAAATCGAAAATACGAGCGAGATACGCTGATCGGGTCGAAGAAGTTCGATCGATGCGAGAATGTGGCTCGAACGGCCGCGAAGGTAAAGAAAATATTCAACGGTTTATGGAAAAGTCAACGGCGGAGAAAGATCAGGATAAAGAACGAAGGAAATCCGGCTGTTTACTCAGCTCGATTGAGTATATCGTTGTCGTTTATATCTTCTCTTATCGTTTCTTTCGAAGGTTAAGGGCGCGGTCAGTTGCAAATCGAGCGATTAATTGGATTCAGAATTGATGGGTACAAACGTGAGCAAATTGCGAAAGGACGTTGACACGATGGACGATCGTGAAAGGATCGCGGAAGGGGAAAGTGCTACGTCCCTGAAGATGAAAGAGCATTCTTCCTTGGAGCACCGATAAAACATTTTAATGTTAGCATAGCTCTTCGTGTTCTGTCGAGGTCGGGAAAAGCAAGACACCGGGATCTCCGAACAATCATCTCGAGTGTCTCTACGCACTATACTTCGGAACGGATATTTATCGGTGAAATTAGAGCATTGTATTCCTCTCGCAAGTTCCTAGAAGACGTGCTCCGCGTCACTATGGACAGATATTTATCGCGAAATTAATTGTGAGAATTCATTTTACATTTCCGATTGTTACATCTCCGCAAAACTGGAATCACTTTATCGCTCTCGTTACGGAGAAAAAAAAAATCACTTTATACACGCGGCGAGAAGAAGTACGAAGGAGTGTTAACAGTCGGTAAAACTCTCCGCGGGAATAATCGCGCGATAAGGTATAATGGAATCGGTCACGATCGCGGGAACGTCGAAGAAAGAATACACGGGGAACGGGCTTCGCTCACTGCCGATCAATAAAACTCCACTTCCACCCTACTTAACTTTGTATACTCGTAAAATTCTATTAAATCTCGCGCTCGATGTGTATCCTCGTACAACGGCGAGAAAAGTGGGGAAGAAAGAAAAGAAAAAAAAAAAAGAAAAAAA
>CAJDYZ010008318.1:0-10557 GCA_903986555.1 Heterotrigona itama
ATATATCGGTTTTTCGTGGATTTTCCAAAGAACTTCTTGACTCGATATTTCGACTTTTTTCCACTGTTGATTTCAATTTATGGAGAACTGGAGAATTGACGGTCGATTGTAATTTATCAGAGAACAATCGTAAAGCTATAGATACGTTTTGCATCGAAATGGGGAAAAACAGCGAGAGGGTTTCTTCATTTCATTTTCTTTGCTAAAATATATAATTCCAATAAATAGTATTAATATTTTCAATTAACGATGTTAATACGTCATAAATATCTCTGAAATCGGATATTTCTGAACGATAAGCTAACCTAAAAATCTGGCATGGTATCAAGAGGGTCAATCAATAATTCGATTTATTATTCAACTTTTCATTTTTAATAATAATTTTTAATCATTTTTAATAATAGTAGTAAAATTATGATTTCAACAATTCAAAAAGGTAATTAACATTTCAAATTATTTCGTTGTCAATGCGCGTTGTTCGTGTTGTTAATTCTGTTCAAAGAGAATGACATTAAAATCGTAGAAATAGATTGGAACGTTCATCCGATGCTGACACGATCGAGGTATAATAATTTAATCGGCTATGATCATCTAAAAGTAATGAGTATTTCAATAATTTAAAAAGTAATTAATGTTTCAAGTTATACTGTTGATAATGTGCGCCCGTACTGTTAACTCTGTTCAAAGAGAATGACATTAAACCGTAGAAATGGATTGGGAACGTTCATCCGACCGAGATAGAATCGATACGTTGAATCTACCGAACATCAAACCGAATATTCGTATTGAATATGTATTAATTAGAATCGACGTGTTCGAGCAACAGTGTATCAACAGTCCATTCAAGCTCGGTAGGAACGCTGTTCGAATAAAAAAAAAAAAAAAAAAAAAAGAAAAAAAAAGATCAATCGTTGCGAACTGACTCCTCCTTTATATCCTCGGATCTTTTGTATACCACCGACTTTATCGTTAAATTAAATTCTGTTTGCTCTTGGCTGTACAGTAAGAAGAACTCGACGGAATTGGAAACACGAAAAATCACTTATTCTCTTCAAGCGTATTCCCACCTCCCCTCCCCTCCCCCCCTCGCTACAGGGTGGTCAACGAAATTTTATGCGTACACACTTCCCGAGGTTTTCGTCGGATGCGTTCCAAATGATTAATCATCACAGTTTGTCGTTAACACCGCTTCGAGCAATTTTACGGTTTGAAGATCACTCGAGAGTGTTCTTTTATCTCGTTTTGTCGAGATAAGTTGCCTTCGTTCGTACTTACGAAGTGGATCGTCGCGTTGCGAAGTTAAATAAGTTACAAAATTTCTACATTACATGAAGCAGTTAGTAATTGCGCAGTAAATCGTAAAGAACTTCCTACGATTCTGAAGAAGCAAGTAAATACATCGAAGCACAAAGACTCTCACGCCTACTAATTACTAATTAATTAATTACTCTATTCGATCGCTACTTTGTTGTGCACGTAATTTAAGTAAAAAGTGATTTTCTTTTCGTCCAGTTTAAAAATCAATGTTACTAAAGAAGCCAGATATTATTGTCATTAACACGACGATTGGCAGATAAAATTTCGCGGGGAGTACATTATTCTACCAACGCAAAAATACGTTAAAAATCTGGGGATTGGAATCTTCTGATCCGATTTGGAGAAAATCGAATTTGAACAGTCATCAAATGCAAACGAACTTGGCTAGATTCCAAACGGGATACAAGTGGTCAATCCGTACTCCCATATAAACAAATAAAAAATGTAAAATCTCGGAAGCGAAGCTTCGAACGAGAAGAAAAACCGTGTTCTACATTTTCGATCTAATTTTTTTTTTTTTTTTTTTGTAACAATTGTATCGCGCATTCCACACATTCGCGCAACCGCATGCCGTTTAAATAGAATCTTTCAATTGATTCTAGTATTACTAGTATTACTAGTAACTCCAATGGCAATTAATGTGTTAACCTGTTAACCGGATACTCTCACAATCGGGAACTTCTACGATAATCGTGCGAATACCTATCAAAATATCAACGAAGCCAAATCAATTTCAGCTAATGCTTCAATCCAGTTTCCAGACCTCGCGAATGTACAAATCATTTCTAAGAGAAATAAAACGCGCAAAAGTCAACAAAAATCATATCGTGATCTCAGTAAAAAAAAAAAGAAAAAAATCCCTAGATACAAGTTTTGCACTCCGAATTAACAGATTATGCTTACCATTTTGGACTATAAATTAATCCTTTCGCAGATTATATTCATCTTACTGCTAATCAAACTCACTTTGCGGATGGCTCAAAAGCGAAATACGTAATACGTTTTATTATTTCTACCACTATACTTTCCAATGGCCGCCATATTCTCCAAATGAAGAAGTTTTTTCAAAAATTAAATTCTGCGCAAGAAATATTTTGTCTGATCCTACAAACCATAAACATTTAATGGATTTTAGTTATTGACCATTCTGTTGCAACTATCAGTCCTACAGATTGTCATAGTTAATCTACAATACATTTGTGTATATAAAAACTTTTTGGTTTCGAACAAATATTTTACGTTAATTCCACGTCATTTTATGTTTAAGTATTAAATTTTCATTTCGAAATAACAATTTTATTACCATCTGTTGGATTGTATCTTTATTACAGAACGGCTTAAGAAAACGAATTTGTAAAAACACAAAAACTTGAATAAAATTGTAGAAAAACTTAACTTGCGAAAGGTTTGAAACTTAATCAGTGAAAGGGTGAATTTGATTTGCAGAAAGATGACATCCATAAAGAATATGATCTGCAGAAGAATTTAGATTAAGTTTAAGTCAGGTTAAAATTTGATCAATGAAAGGGTGAATTTGATTTGCAGAAAGGTGACATCCATGAATATGATCTGCAAAGGGTTTAGGTTAGATTAGAATTTTATCCATAAAGAATATGATTTGAAGAAGAATTTAAATTAGGTTTAAGTCAGGTGAAAATTTGATCAATGAAAGAGTGAATTTGATTTGCAGAAAGGTGATATCCATGAAGAATATGATCTGCAGAAGGGTTTAAGTCAAGTTAAAGTTAAGTTAAGCTAGGTTAGATTGGGGTGCAAAAGCTGCAAGAAGATTCGATTGAAAATTTAAAAACTAAAAATAGCGTCGGACTGACCTCTCCCTTTGCGCGCTGGAGCACGGCACCAGTATCTTGCCCATGCTGTTCAACTTGCCCTTCGGCTCGCAGAGATTGCCGGAGGACTGCGTTCTGCGGCCGGTGAGGCCTTTCCCGTTGTGTCGGCTCAAATTTGACCCCATGTCGTCGTCGTCGTCGGGCCGGTCTGCCTCGAGTTGAGCCTCGGCGGTCGTCCCCTCGGCGGCGGTGGCGGCGTTCACGGCATTTCCGGGCGTGTTCTCCTTGTTCGGCCAGTCGAGATACTGGCCGACGTCCTTGGCCTTGCAGGATAAGGCCGGCGCAGGCGGCGCCGGCCGCGTACGCTTGCCACCCGGCTGCTGCAGCTGATTGTGAGGAACACGGCTGCAACCTTTGCGACGATTGCTCGACGGTGATTCGACGACGCTCAACGAGGAGAGCCTCTGCACTTTCCAGCTGTCCTGACCTCCGCTCGCCGGCGGCACGGTTACCACTTCCTCGCCTGTAACAATCCGATGCAACTCCGTTTTACGCGCCGCTCGGTGACGTTCAAGGTTCCGCGGATATCGGGGGCCGTGGCGCTCGTCGCTCTCTGCCTCCCGAGAACCGTTACCTAGGGGCTTACGGCTTCTCGCGGCGATTCGCTCGAGTGTTTAGCAGCGACTGTCGCGGAGGATATTCAAAGACGTTTAATCAATTATTACCTGCATTCGACGTGTATACGCGTGTCGAGCCGAAACTTTATTTCGTGTAAAATAAAAAGTTACTTTGAAAACTAGAAATTTCAGTAAAGAGTGAAATGAAAATGTCATTTGGTTGTGTGGTGTCTTTCCTTTATATTACTGATAAAATTGCTATATATTTTATAAAGAAAAGCTTGAATCCGTAAGGAATCACCGGTGCCATTAATTGGCCCAATACCACACTGAAATCAACTGAGTTTCTTAAAATTATTTGTTTCTCTTTAATTTTTTCTTCTTTGTGAATTTTATTATTTTTTTGACAACTTTTAAGTTTTTGACAGCAATAATTGTTAATTCTTTTTATCGAGTAAAAATGTAATCCTACCTCGTTTTGCTTTACGTTCTTTTTTTTTCTTTTTTTTTCCCCCGTAAAATTTGTAACAGGAGCATTTGCCCTGCGCTCGACGTGTATACTCGTCATTGCTTGATTTCAATTACGCATTCCGCGAGGGATTTTTAAAAGTAAATTTCACAGTTAACTGGATGTGGCAGAGCGTTCGATTATCCGAACTAATCCCATTTTGATAGGCGATTTTTCGAGCAATCACTCTGGAGGAATCGCATTTGTGATGGTAAAATTACGTTTACGATGTTCATTGCGTAAAAGAATATATGTATTTTTGCTTGTTTGTCAAACGTTCAGTAATGTTTAATTTAACTTTTAATTTCAGTATCTCACTATTTTTATTTCGGTGGTACAAATGAAAGACAGAGGCACTAAAATAGGACATTTGGCGCAAGGCATCTGACGATTTGAAAATATAAAAATTGCTCGATACATATAGCGTATACATACATAATTAGGCTGATTCGAATAATTGAAATTTGCATGATCGACGTTTTGAGGGACTGAGAATGTTAAGAAACTTTTAAATGAATTCTGTTTTGATTGACGCTTCGAAAGATATTTCTACACAGCAAGACACCGATGAGAACAAAGAAATAAATGTTCTTGAAAATAAAAGCTTCAGAAAACCTGCAAAATGTAAAAATAAAAATTTTTCTTTCCCTGCCGGAAGAACGTGTAATTTCATCAATATTAAAAATTGCTCTCAGTATTTGTAGTGAATATTGACACTTGTCCATGTAACAGTTATTATTCTAAAATAATTTCACTAATAATCCCGCACTATTCAAAAGTGTTCTTAAATATAACGCTTCTTTCTATAGAAATTCCACAGAAACAGATACTTTTCTTTGTTCGAACAGAATTTTCTTTGAAGACAAAAAAAGAAAAAAAGAAACCTGTTAATTTCGATCCCTGGAATATTTATCCCCATCCCTGTTTTTTTTTCTTTAATTGCGTTTGTCGTCTAATATCACGAGCGGTTCGTGGAAATAGAAACTTGTACTTCTTAACGAGAACAGCGTTTCACGCACGCGTTCGAAATTATACTTTGAAGAACAGCTTCGCGGGATAAGGGAACACTTGCTTTCTATCTAAGATTTTCGGAAGTACTCAACCGGTAGTTGCAGACGATTAATAAAGGAGACCTATTTAGACCTATTTACTAATTTGCGAGAAACATTCCGAGAACGCTTCACGTCAGCAACAGTGCACCGATTGTTCCTCACAATCTGTATCGTCGGTATCAAACTGGTTTGGCGGTTCGAATGGGATCTGGATCATAGCCAGCATATTTCGGTATAGGGTCATCGGAGTATGTCGAAGGCTTAATTCGTACCGAAACTGTTTCTTACTTCGTTTCGTTTCCTTTTGACATACTAGATGGAATTAATCAGCAAGGCAAACAAATGAAATATAAATCGATAAAAAACAAACGAACGATTGTTGCTCGTATATATTATTCAACGCGAGAAGCAGCAACACATATCAACTTATATAAATTAATTACTCAACTTTCTTTGAACGACTACTCACTTGAGAAGAGCTCGCGCGAAAGTAAACGAGACACTAAATTTTGTTCATTTTCGTTACGAAGGCAAGAGAATCGTTATGGAAAAACGACGGGGGACAAAATGATGCGAACAGAGAAGCGGAAAGAACTTCCCTCGCGTGATCTGCGTGTATTTTTCAGATTTGAAATTAATGCAGATTGCAATGAGAAACGCGAGTAAATTGAGGAAAATGAAAGTTCTACAAATATTTCTGTGATGAAATTATACTTAGCGATGACAACTTGCCTTCGCTATTGCGCGATATAGTCGTTCATTTCTATTTTCATCCGTTTAAAATAATTCCTCAAATTTTATAATAATATAATTCTATTATAATTTCTTTTATAATTATTATAATTCTACTATAATATTAATATTATAATATTCTATTATAAATTTATAAATACCTATTATAATATTATAAAATTATATTTATATTATTAATATTAATATTATAAAATTCTATTATAATAGAATATTATAATATTATAATTCTACTATAATTTCTTTTATAATATAATTATAAAATAATTTCTCAAAGTTTATAGTTCTGCTATAGTATTGGCACAACTAATTTTCTTGCAAACAAATGACATATTATTTGATACCATATATGGTTTTATTATATGATATATTATTATACAGATGTACAAAGTGGAAAGAAAAGTTTTTCTGTGGCTATCATAGATGAATTTTGATTTGATGGAAATACATGTACAGAACATAACTTGCTACAAAATTGACTTCAACTGTGAATTTTATTTTTTTTGCATTATATTCTACTCATCATGAAGGTAAAACTTTTCCAAAAAACCTAATGATTTTTTTTGAAAAATGGCGAAAATGTTTCATTTAACACTGGGGACGCGTGCGTTCTAACAGCGACTTTATGGTTCTCGACGTATGGATGTCTATTTCACGTAATTTTCCTATTAGTTATTAACATTTGATTTATCATAGTTGTAGCACCAATGTGAGTCTAAATAATCAAACTGTTAACGTCATTCGAAATATAAACATTACATTTACGCATTTCAGAGTCATAAAGTCGCTGTTAGAACGCATTTTTTTGCCATTTTTCCAAAGAACTATTAGGTTCCTTGGGAAAGTTTCACCTTCGTGATTCGAGAAATCGAAGGTGTAGAATTTCGGACAAACTTTTCTTCCCACTCTGTACATTCGATCTGTTTTTATTAAACACAGTACATTGTATACTGCATACATGTTTGTATGCACTGCGAATAATCAGATGCTTGAAAAGCTAGCGAGATGCGGCTGACGCGATTTTATTACTGGACCCAATTACTCTTGAAAAACTCGCAGACGGATTCTCGCGTGAAACAAAAGTCGGCGAGAGTAAGATGAAGACGCGGCAAGCAACGCGCTTTCGATTCACACAAGGCAGCCGCGCGTACGCTCCGTCTGTATTGTCGTTAATAATACAGTTATGCAACGAGGCACGTGCATATTAGTATCTCCGTGGATATTAGTATCTCGCCGTAATTACATAGTGCAACCCCTATGAATCGAGCCCGATAAACGCAACGTTGAAGTTATGCGAATCGACGCGCGTAGCGACCTTAAACGATCGCGTGGAAATACCATTGTTTTCAAACGCGTGCAAAATCCGCGTTAATCGCGTACGGTGCAGCTTCGTTCAATTGAGTAATATAATCGAAAGGGTTTTCCAATACGAGACGAATTAATGAAAAATGTAATTTATATTCGATCAAACTGAAACTGATGATATTAATCGTGTTCCAATTGAAACACTGAGTACCACGGAATCCTGTTGGTAGGAAAAAATTGACATAAATCAATTAGTTGGATAATAGAAAAATATAATTTAATTCCAAAATAATTGTATGTAATAATATTCTTCTTCTAACTGGAATGTTGTTGTTTGTAAAATAAAAGTAGTCTTGAAGTAATTAAAAATATTACGAAAACGAATGTCGTGAACAATTATGAGAAAGCACGATTATCTTTGCGAAAACAAACGGTATACAGTGACATTAACATCTGAGCATTTAAACAATTCGCAAACGACAAATATTGAAGCTGTTAGAATTTTGTATAAAAAAATCGTACAATGATAAATCTGAGCTTGTTTCAACCCTTCACTTTCAAAATATATATTATTCACGGTCTATTTTATGATGACTTCTCCTTTCTCTTTTTGGCCATTTTATTGAACTTTGAATGTTAGGCTTAGACGATGAAAATTCAAGACATCGTAATATTTTCGTCATTATATTCAATAAATTGAAAAAAAAATTGTACACCGGGTTTTCAGAGAAGGCTTCGAACTTCAAATCCGTTATAAATTCAATCACGAGAAAACTTTTTATAGTAATAATTTATAGCATTTGCCATTCATAGCTTTCCACCTTGCCATCTGTTACGTAGTGAAAAAAAACAAAACATTTTAAGACAAAATGAACGATGCATTTTGAAAAGCATCGGGCTTCAGACTTTGAAATGAGCCTAAGTTTATCGTTTGATTTCTATTTTCTCTCTCTCTCTCTCTCTCTCTTATATAAAATTATAACAGTTTGAATGTGTCTGAATATTAATCGAATTCACTGTGTATTTAATTGTAGGAAGATCGGAGAGTTTTATCTGGTTATCCACGTAGAATTTGGTATATCGCAAATTTGCTAGTTGCACACGTTCTTGGTTTAGCAAATCACCTGGCAATTTCAAGTTTCAGTTTGACTTTCCGTCGCTCTCCTGAGTTTATGACACGTTATTCAGAAATAGGAAGGGACCCTCCAGTGCTCTCAAATTCTAATTAGAAACTAGGACTTTCTATAAATACATAGTTTAATTAAATGATCCCGAAGAAGAGTGTACAGCTCGAAAAGTTGACGACGATGATTGTAAATATTCTTGAATTATCAAGAAAATTTCGGGAACGCGATTTTTTTGGATGACAAATCGAACTTTCAGTGGTTTTTTTTTTTGTTACATTAAAGAAGCTTCACACTGCTTCTTTTAAAGTTTATTAATTTATTGGAATCTCTTGGCAAATTTTTGATGAAGTCCAGTCAAAAACGTATTAGAAATAAATTGATATTGAATTATCATTTGATAAAAGGTACTAAGTAATTGAATAGGTGCACAATGAAGTGTGTTAATTACATTGTGCCGTATTTACTTTCAATGTGATTAAGCACGAACTAATATTGTTATTTACATAGATTAATAGAGTTTCAAACTCTAGCTATAATCGAGGCTATGATGATCTAGTTTGGAAAAAAAATTATTCATCAAGAAACAGCGAATTTCGAGTAAACTGCATCGAAAGGTTTAACTTCAATTTTTTTAACCCTCCTCAGAAGTAATTCATTCAAGTTAATTAATTCAAGCAAATTAATTCACGTATATCATTGCGAAAAATTTATCGAAATCATATTCCATATATCTTTAATCGAATATTCCAAAGAATACTGGATAAATAGAATAAATCATTTGTTGCAAAAAAAAAAAAAAGAAAAAAAAACTGACGTTCGTGTTTGTTAACAGAATAAATTAAAAATCTTGGAATCTTTGAATCTTTAAATTTTTGAATTGTTGAACCTTCGAATCTTTGACTTTTTGAATCTTAAAATTAAAAAAAAAAAATATATATATATATATACAGTATTTCTAGATTAATTACAGCAGCGTTGCGAGACCTGCTCGACGGTTTCGTGAAAATAGAGCAGAATCAGCTAATTAGAAAGTACATCGTGCAAATTAAGTTCGTAACGTAGAAACTGAATTGTGCTCGCCGCTTGTTTCGCAAGCTTAATCTTTGATCGAACAGAAAAAGTTAATGCCGTTCGCACAATGAAATTTCATTCTGTATCGGAAATTAGGTGAACCTAATTTTTTCCTCTTGTTAGAGTTTAATTAATCCTGTACAGTTATTAATTAGCCAATGAACTTTACATGCTTCTAGATGTACAATTCTATTCTCATGCTACGATACTATCTTTCAATCAAAGTTGAGTAACAATCAAATTAATTTCTACAATCAATTACTAAATGGCGATCGTGGTAATTATAAACATTAATCAATTAAAATAAATCGGCAAACTCCTGTAATTTGTAATTATTATTTCAAATCGCGTTAAGTGATTAATTTATACTTTATTACGGTCTGTAATGTGTTGCTTCTTCACGTTCAAAGGGTTCGATATAATTTCATATAATGCTATTATTAACTCCAGAACTCCTGAATCTCAAATTTACGTTTAATAAATCACAGAGTGATATTAAAAAAAAAAAAAAAAACTATCTCGTTACATAAGCGATATTTTAATATAAAAATGTTTCTGACTAATCACGTAGGAATTCTTAAAACTCGTGGAAATACCGTGCGTGGGAAACGAACGAGAAAACGGTGAAGTCATAACTGCCGGAAAGAGAATCGTTTCCTCGTTCCCGAAACGAAGAGTAATTCGATTCTTTATATATTCGCCCCATTTCCGTTATCACCGTCTTGAGAACAATCCCTAGTTCTATCTCAACGTATCTTTGTTAAAAAAAAATCCGCTTCAAAGGTTCTAGTGCCAGAAAGTTTATTTAAAAAAAACCGCGTTGGATAATTTGGAACAAAAGTAGATAAAGCGAAAACTGCCTAATTATGCAGTTTTTAGATTTAGGTTAGGTTTAGGTTTAGGTTAGATTTAGGTTAGGTTTAAGTTTAGATTTAATCGAAAAGAAAGTTAGGTTAGATTTATGTGACATTAGGTTAGGTTCATGTGATTTAGGTTTCATTAAGAAAAAAAAAAAAAAAA
>CAJDYZ010008333.1:16061-37947 GCA_903986555.1 Heterotrigona itama
AAGTGAAAATTATTGAATATGCAAGGATTTAACATTGAGGTCCCGAAGAAAGTGAGAAGATAATATTCTGATGTTCACTTTGCTCGAAATTAATTGTATCGTATGTGGAATAATTGATAATGAGTAAAAAATTTTAACTGAACTTAAGAGCATTAAAATTATATTAATAGAATTATAATTGTGAAGAGAATGATCTAAAAAGTTTCAATATAGATTGATTAATTACAACGTGTTTCTCCTTTTTTTTTTATCATACACGAAGTGAATATTGCATTGTTTTATATATTAACTTCCTGAACCGATGAGTTTTCATACTCTCTGATATCATATTATAACTTTTTCTTGTACGATCTTTGTTATCGATAAAACTTTTTGTTCTTAAAGGAGATGGTAAACAACTTTTACATTTTATTTACTATAATATTACGATACGTGTCAGAAATTTGATTTGAGAGTGAATCATCATATGTTTATCACATATTGTTCTTGATTAACGAATGAACTTTGTTAAAAGGTGATTATTAATCTGAAAAATATAATAAAAATGAAAGACATAGTCCGTAATCATACAATATGAATGTAAAATATCATTTTGAGAATTTACATATTTACATATAACAACTTTTGTTCCCTAAAAAAGAAGAACAAACAAGTCATTCATATTTCAATAAAAAAATTGTAGTATAAAGCTTTAATAAAATTAATAAATGATTAACACAAACTAGACTGATACTTGTGTCCTCCAATAAATTATCTCCTCGGTGAAACGTCAATATTTCTTCTTTTTGTAACCAAAAAATTACGATACTCCTAAAATTATGAACAGTAATACATACATAATATTTGAATAATTTATTTCCCAACAAAGTGAATATAATAACAATGAAACCAATTGACAATAAATTCGCCTTTAAAAATACTCAGGAAAACTATTATAGAACGATATATCATTTATTCAGACAAATTTGTTTCCTCGACTGTTGCTTTCATTTTCCATGAATTATGAATCTTCGTCAGCGAAATATGTATATAAATACACACACGATTAAAGTTCAATATAATAATTCCTCTGATTAGAATGAATTAACTGTGTTCTCATTTTCACACCATGTTGCAACAATTAAAATTTTCTTTAGCTTTAAAATTCACAAATAAATGTAAAATAAAGACAATATTGCAGTCGAGCTTACATGTATTCTGAAACTTATTGTATTTTTATTAAGATCACGTGTTTTATCTTTTACTTCGTAATCGTCATTTAAGTTACAATGACATTGCTCATTTGATAGTATATTGTTTACGACTTCAATCAACGCTTCATAAAAGATCATATTAAATTTTATATTTAAATTATGGATTTTGATGTATTCATGAGTAGATTGCGGAGTTTATGCATTTATGAAAGATTTAAAGATGCAAGGAAGAATACAATATTTCCATAGTATTGTAATAATAATTAATGTAAAATATTTAGAATATATTCCTTATAATATTTAGTAAATAAAATAATTTTCTATCGAGATTCTATTTTTTAAATTATTTTAATAAAAATATAAAATTGCACAAACATCCTAGCAGTCTATTTATGAAAAATATAAAAGTTCAGAAATACACAGAACGTATGTATATCAAAAATGTATATCAAATATATATAAAAGTGCAATAAGTCTATATCAACATATTAAAAAGCGTAAATTTAATAATCTAATAATTTAATAATAAGACAAATTAGAAGCCTACTAAAAAGTCTACATCACATATTTAATTGGCTTACATGTTGATCTCCATTATTGAATATAATTGCTCTAAAAAAATTTATTAATATATATATATATATTTATATAAATTTATTACATATAAATTATATATATTATATATAAATTTATTTATATATAATATATATAATAATTTATATATATATATATATATATTATATGCGTAAAAATATTTTCGTAAACGTTTCGTCACAATGCTGTAACATATAAATCATTTTAAACATTTAATTAAATCGCATTGAAGATTACATTGTATTTGCTGCATTCATATTTATGTATCTGCATTGCGCAGCACAGGACTAAACATATTGTTACTATGTGAGGAAATCGTGTTCCTCGTACAGTGTAATACAATCAAATCGATTATCTGCACTAAAGTGGGATGAAATTCTATATTTTTATTCTATTACACAGAATTCCATGTTATAAACATGATTATACAGATTAATTCTATATTTCGCCTACTTACGTAAAAGAGAAGCAATTAGAGTTATAATTGCAATTCAAAGTGATAAATATATAAAATTAAATTTCCTATCAATTTACGTTATTTACGTAATTGAAGTTTACGTTAATTTATAAACTATGAAAAAAACTGCCCATTTTATACGAATACGCAAATCATAAAGACGTAAAAATTTTTAAACCGGTTTTAAATCAATCGATTAATTTATTTCTCATAATCGCGCGTAATTTAAATATCGACTGAAGGATGATATCGATACAATAACGACGACCGTGAACGCTGCATTTAAATCCACATCACGTTCACAGATGGCGCAACATACATATACGATGAATTGCTATGTATTTTGAACGTGTAATGCTGTTAAATTTTATGAAGTCGTGTAAGTGCGTCAAAACGAGAAAGACGAAAGCTACAGAGAAGAAGGACAAAACCATTCCTGTGCGATATTTGTTTTTTCCCCGTGTCGCCGTATTCGCGGCATTTATCTGCATTCGACGTTGTTCGTTCATTTCGTTGACATCCAAATCTATCGAAAAGAAGTTATTATAGGGCGCTGCAGCCCAAATTTCAACGACACGATGTCGGAGGATCAAGTCAAGTCTCCGATCGACGGTATTCTTCCGTTTTTACAAAGCGTGAGTAACTCAATTTATTTTAAACGTAAGCTTCGTTTTCCAGCTACGGCTGACACGTCTCATTGTAATTTCAAAACTGCCTTATGTTTTCAACCACTTTCATTTTCAATACGACCGGCGGAGAAGCAATGCGAGAACACTGGCGCACATGTCAACCAATCTGTGGTTTGATTATATACGTTCGTTAAATTTTTACTAATCGTAATTATGTAGTTCAACTCGAATTTTCTCGCCATGACATCTATGTCGAATAAATATTTTCGCCGAAAATTTATTTTTGGTACCTGCATCATACTTTACATGTCTGATTTCCAGTTTTTTTATTTATTTTTTGTTCCATTCTTGACTAAATTATAGCAGCAGTTTTATTAGTCAATTAATATTTACGTGTATGCGTTCGTGATTTAGCAGAATATCGACTATATTAACACAGACTCATAGAAACTATTTACAATATATATACACATCATTCAATGACTTGTGAATACATACACATATTACATGTTCAACACTTATGGAAGATAATTATTCAATATCTAATAATATATAATAAGTTTTCCTTTTTTGTATTTCGTTTTTTAATAGCTGGCAAATATTTTTGTTTTTATTATATAACGCATACTATTTTTTTGAAGAATATATAAAGAATATATAAAGAAACTATTCACACATTTGAATTAAATTAAATTGAATTCCATTGCAGATTGAATGGCGAGATCCATGGCTTGCATTATTGTTAACTTTCCATATTGCCATTACAATGACTGCATTAATGACACGAAACCATGCCAATTTTCAAATTATGTTATTCCTTGCTTTGTGTAAGTATATTTCACATTAAAAATGATTTATTTGCTATTTATGATTATTGCAATAATGTGTTTATGTTGCAGTACTCTTGGTATATTTCTCTGAAAGTATAAACGAAGTTGCTGCATCTAATTGGATGTAAGTTTCTTAATTAAAGATGATCATATTATCATATTTTAATAATTTTAATAATTATGTCATGATTATATGTTTATATAATTTTAATAGGTTGTTTTCAAGACAACAATATTTTGATTCTAAAGGACTCTTCATATCTGTAGTATTTTCTGTGCCTATTTTGATGAATTGCATGATCATGATTGTAAGTAGTTAAAAATGTCAATCAATTTATAACAATATATGTATTTATTATATTATTCTTCTGATTTTCAATTTAGGCTAGCTGGCTTTATCAATCTAGCCAGTTAATGACCAGTTTAAAGAGAGCACAATTAAGGCAACAAGCGAGAAATCGGGAAATGGAAGATGACTCTGTGAATGAAAAACAGGAATAATCATTCTAGTCCAATAACAAGAATGAAAAAATATGAAATATAAAAATGTACATTACTATGAAACAACAAGTATTGGCTTGTTTTTGACACAAGTAGGATGATATATAATGGCATTGTAAAATTTGGCGAATATTCAACATAGCATTTTTTTAAGACACTATTACCGATATAATTGTTATCGTAATTCATATCAAAGTTGAGTAGCTCCATTGTCAGTTGACTGTACTTCCAATCTTATGTCATGTATATATGATGCGAATTCAGAATTCTGCAAATAATTTATTCAAAATTAATGATGTACCAAATTGCAGTACGGCACGCAATTTGAAAATTGCAAGATGTTACATGATTCTTGAGAGAATATTATTATCTTATATTAAGGTACATTCCGACAATTCTCTACTTTTATTTTAACGTTGAAATATGGATCAATGTTTTTATTACCAATGTACTTACTATTGTAACACATATTGCTTGTTACAAAAGCTGATGAATGGCATAATTAAGTAATAATTAGGCTCTATCTATATGTAAGTATGTGTGTACGTGTGAATGTATAATTTTTTCCAAAAACTAAATCTTAAAGGATACTATGAATGTATTATATCCATATATGAATCTTTTTTTATTGTATATTTGTGTAAATGAACAATTTCTTGCCGTTGTAATATTTAACGCGTGCCTAAATTTAAGTAATAAAATATTTCTTCTTAAAACTGTGTATTTCTTTTTCTATATTAATTTTTTATCAGTATTATTCTTCATTCATAAATTTATTTACTTTATTCTATCATATACCTAAAATAGGTATAAAATATATAACTATAAACATGAAAACTATAATTAAATAAATTTTTGTTACTGCAACAATAACCAACCAACATTCAGACAATTTTTAATAATGATTAACCACTGTCTACTACATATACATATTGTGTTTATACCATGATATTGTCTAGTCTATAATTGTATGGTATAGTATGCAATCTACCTTCTAAGTTGTATTTTGTCTATGGTTGTCAATAATTTTCAGTAAATATACAATAACTACACTTAACCTAAACCATAAAAAGAAAGTTTATCTTGTTACATTTTAGTAACTAAAAATTATATTTCATGTAATCTTATAATTTTGTGCATTTACACTATAATATTATTAAATATAATGACTTCTCGACTGTATATGCTTTTACGCTTGAAATCTTGCAATACCAATGAAATAAAAAATTGCGTAATTAAAAATTCTAATCTTTTCTACTGTTATTCAACTAATATACCTAAAAATAAAACAACAAGTATTAATGATAAATCAAAGAATGTTATGCTTGATAATATAGGTTATAAAAAGTCAATTGGTAATGCACTTGCAAGAGATAATGAAACAGTAACACAAGTAACTAATTCAGAAGGTAATGAACTGAAACCGTCATATAATATTGAATTTTTGGAAAAAAATGTTTATAAAATTGACGATGCTGTGGAAGAGATAGATGAAAAATTGCCAGGACCGTTTGATCGATGCAAAGAAGACTTGTCTCACATTGGACCTTATATAACAGGAACTTATAATTTTGCAAAATTCGCAAATGATTCGCGTACTATTCAACAATTAGTTAAATTAGGAGTTGAATTGTACAAAATAGAATCAGATAAAGAAGTATTAGAAATGTTTCTGCAACTAGATTTTGAAAGAGATATGAAACCATACATACAATTTTTATACGACTGTGGTGTAAGTTCAGAAAATCTTGGATTTTTCATCACTAGATTTCCTAAGATTTTTAAAGAAGATATAGATGATCTTCATACAAGAATAAGATATTTAAGAGCTCATGATTTTAACATAACGATGATACAAACAATAGTAAATAAACATCCACCTTGGTTGGCTTTTAAAACACAAGAGATAGATTACAGACTTGGTTATTTTCAAAATAATTTTAAGCTAAATGGTTCTCAAGTAAGAAATTTAGCAGTAAAATGTCCAAAACTTATAACATATGATATGAAACGTATAAGACACAGTAGTTTTGCTATAAAAGAAGAAATGGGTTTTACTAAATTAGAAATACATTGTATCTTGCGTAAAGCACCAAGAGTTTTAATTCGAGGTAATTAAAATAAATATGAATTTTTATGATAACAATGTAACAATAAGAAAATATTTTATCTATTTAATTGTGATAATGTTTTATTTTGATTACAGCTAGAACTGAAGTATTAAAAACCTTTGATTACCTTCATAATCATATGCAGTTATCACATGATATTATTAGTCAAGAACCAACAATTTTACTATGTAGGAAAAGAAGACTTGAAGTCAGACATAGGTTTTTAGTTGAATTAAAAAAAGACCAATATGACCCTACAAAACCATTATATGTGTCACCATTATATTTGGTAACAGGTAGCGACAATGAATTCTGTGAAAATGTTGCAAAAACATCTATTCATACTTACAATGATTTTCTAAGAACTTTTTAATGTATAAAATAAATATAATTGTAATTATAATATTTAATATGTAATATAATATGTAATATGTTATATAATGATATAATTATAGTATTTATATTTTCAGCCTTCTTTTTGTAGCAGTATAACCTTTATTGTATACACTTCATTTAAATATTAGATATTCTCATATATTTTTATAATCATTTATGTACAATTTTATATATCTTACAGAAAAATGTTTATTCTGTCGTGTCAATGCAAGTTTAGGACAATATAAAAAAATTAATACTTAAATTAAAAAATATTTTTTCATTTCTTCAACAATATCTTCGATAAAAAATCGTTATTCTTTAAATGACGTGTAAGGTCAAATCATCCGTCGTACAAAATATTTTCAGGTATTTTATAATACTTTCTAAATTTATAAGTTAATTTGAATTTTAATTATACTTGCCCAATTCTATCTTTTTCTGTATTGCTCTGACAGAATGATATAAGAATGAATCTATTAAACCAGCAACTGTAAATACCCCACCGATAATAGCACATGTGTTTGTAGCAAAATGACCGAATGATTTTGCTTTTTCTGTATATTTTACCATTAATGGACTTAATTCATAATTGAAAAATATACCAGGCATCCCTGATTCGCCGCTAAACAGAGATACTTGTCTGGCATGTCGAGTTACAGAAAATTGATTTGTTAATAATGTAGAGCCATCGGCGCGAACATAAGTCGTTGGTACAATTTTAATATAATGATAAAACATCATCGCACCTGAAACAAAAACAACGAAACATCTACGTAAAATTTCATCTACAATGATAGGTTATTATAATTACGTACTGAAAGTTTAATAATTTTGTATTTCAAAATTAAAAGTAAAAGAGCTATTAAATGTTTGTCTATGACTGAACTGTTCACGTATTTTAATTGAATAATCCGCCATTATCAATGACGTATAGAGAACGGAAGTAGGAAAAGCAGCCATCTTGTATTATATACGTAAAATTAACATGGCATCTTCCTTACTTTACTTGAACGATTTGTGCTAAGAACTTACAAGTTGTAAAAGACGAAGAATCGTAATAAAGCGAAAACGAATTAGAAATTCCAAAACGGAGCGTGTAAATTGTGAGTGATATAAGATGTCGTTTATAATAAATATCTATTTATCCATATTATGGCAGGCATAATTAGTTTACAATGTGTTAAAAAAATTTCATAAATTTTCTGTTAAATATTTGATTAAAAATTGGTTCTACATATTCAATTCATAAAAAAAATAAATTATAACCAGTTTACTATGAAACATCCGTGAAAGAAATAAAGCTATGTTTATATAAATTTATATCCATAGAATATAATGCCAGCTGTACCAAGTATATATCAACAGGCTCCTTCATGCTGGGATAGGATAAAGCTTGGTTTTATGATTGGATTTTGTGTTGGCATGGCATCTGGTGTTCTGTTTGGCGGATATTCTATTGTTAGGTACATATTTATTTATTGTGATTAAATTCACAGAATAACTTTGAAATAAAAAGCTAATGGTGTTTATTACGCTAGATATGGATTAAGAGGAAAGGAATTGTTAACCAACATTGGAAAAGCAATGGTTCAAGGGGGTGGAACATTTGGTACATTCATGGCCATAGGGAGTGGAATAAGATGCTAGTACTTCAAGACTGTTATGTTTGACATTTAGGATACAAAAAATTGTAGTACCAAAATATTCTGTCAATTTCTTAATAAAAGATTTCTAATGGGGCAAAGGCATACCTTCCATCGCAACTACAGTGGTATCATCCATAGGATTTGTTTTTCCTGGAATGTTTAATCCAAAACTTAAGTGGCGAATCTTATGGGTCATGTTAAATTGTGTTGATGTATATGGTTGAACATCATGCACTGTAAGCAAAATGAAAAACATAATAATAATATTTTTCGTCTATCAAAGAGATTGTAATATATTTTTCTTTTTTTACTTGCCATGTACATGGTTTACAGAAAAGCTATCTCCTGGTGCAATATGAAAACTTCCACCTACTCTATTTACTTCCATGTAACCATATATTTGGCAGCCTTGACTAAAGGCAGTTTTCATTTTCTCCACTGACTTTTCATTTTTACATTGTTTTATCATTCCTAGAGCAGGAAGTGCCCAATTTTTAAGTTTGTAGGCTTCTCTTACATCTTCACAAGTATTACAACATCTATAAAATTAATTTAATTATACGATAGGTTATCATAAAATACATAATAAATTTTTGTAATACTGTACTTGATAATATCACTAGTAGCTCCATAACAATCTCCACATGGTTTCTCAGTAGTGTTTTCCATCTATGAAAAATTATTTTAGTATAAGTTTAAAAATCTATATTATAAAGACAGATCTGTAAGAATGATATAATTTAATTACCTTTGCTGTTGTTTTATTACGTGCTTTTGTGTCAGTAATGTCTATAATAAAATGAAAAGAAGATTAATTTGATATTTATTTTAAATATTTTACGTTTCTTATAATATTATCTTGTACCTGTTCTTTGTGGATCTTCTATAGGTTTTCCATTTAAGTCTAAACGTCTTTTAAATATATTATGTTCTATTTGTAAATGTTGTTCTCCTGTTGTATCCATTGCGTCTATCGATAAAACTGTAATACACTTAATTTAATATTTGTTATTTAATATATATTAAGTATAATTGTATATATAAAATAATTTTTACTTACCATCACAAGATATTGTAGGTACAATTATATCTAAATTAATTCTTAATTTTGAACCTCTTGAAGTGTCCACGAACAGTTCTTCACTCAGAGTTGGAGTAAGATAATAATTCACTTCAGATAGAAATAAAATACCCATAATAATGGTACTAATAATTGTAACTGAAAAAATACAGGAAAATACAAGTGAATTTAGGTTATAAACTTTGTTTACATCCAATAACAAATGTAAATAATAATTATGAAATAGTAAAAAATTTTAACGAATGTAATTTAAAATATAGCTTCAACAAAGTTCTAAGAAATAACGATATTCGATTTGGGAATAATAAGATTTTCTATTTCTATTAAATATTGAGGTTAAATCTATTTATCATATCATGATATCTTAAAATAATATTTCAGATTGGAGAAAGTAGAGTAATTCAAAAGTTCTTCAGCATCGTGACGATTTTAGAAAGTCAACAAAATCGTTAAAAAGTTTATTGTATATTAGTATCACAACAAAACCGATAAGCGGTATAAGGTTTGACAAATGAAACACTTTACCAACGGCACCACTGAAAGTTCTCACGAGAATATCTGCCTCCTCGCGCACTTTTGGATGCACGTCTAATTGCCGTAATATTTGCATTTTCTGTCAATAATAAAATAAACTAATTAAACACGGCTAGAACCGTGCCTGAATTACACTCGGCGTGCTAACTTTTCCCGCAATACATATGTGACAACGCGGCAACTTGAAAACGTGGCAGATAACAATACATGATTGGTTATCGTTCACACATCAAGTACATTCGATAACCAATCATCTTTTATATTCATCTATTAAGTTA
The DNA here is from genome assembly GCA_903986555.1 of Heterotrigona itama. NCBI lineage: Eukaryota > Metazoa > Arthropoda > Insecta > Hymenoptera > Apidae > Heterotrigona > Heterotrigona itama. Next base: position 26,294 of record CAJDYZ010008333.1, read on the forward strand.
ATTTAAAATTTTCACGAAGTTCGAATTTTCATTACAAAGTGATTTCCTTCAATTTATGACAAAAATTTTATGATATTTCTAAGTGTTTATTCGTTTGATTATCCTTTATGGAGGTATGAATCTTTTATCTTGTTAAACCAATATTCGTTTCAAACATATAATTAACTTCTTATCTTATCAAAGTATTTATACATAGTCAACTGTAGTTATACTTGTAAAATTTTTGTTCTAATTCTTTAGACTATAATTCTGATATTTTAGTATTATATTGGTACTTTAATTCATTTGGTCTAATATCACATAAAATTAAAAATGACCATGTGGGGGAAAAAAGCCGCAAGACAAAGGATGAACGATCAGTATGATTTACAAAATAATCTGTTTATAACGTTAAGTCTTTCATTTTGTAATTTTCAACAATGAAAAAACTGACGAGAGAAATAAATGAGAATGACGGGGAGCGATAGAAAGGTTCTAGTAATTTATATTCATAACAAACGCTCGATAAAACTTTATTTTTCCGTACATATCACGTGGCACGATCGGAAACTTCCGGCTAAACGCATATACAATGATGTGCAACGGTGTGTTTCCGCGTGTATGCGTATTAGAGCATTAGAAAAAACGTGTTACTAGACATGTCTTACGTAAAACTCTCGAGTATCGGAGAATATCTCGTCTCGACATAGTAGGTCTTCGCCGCAAGCCGGTTAAAGGGCTGCGCTATTAAGGCACTCTATGCCAGGAATATGTTCAACGTGCACAAGTGGTACAAACAGGATCCATGAAATATAGCATAATGTATAATATGTATATATAGATATCTCTATAAAAGAAAAGTACATCCTATGACGAAAAGTAAATAAACGTACGTACATATGCAGGCTGATGGTTTCGAGAAAAATTAGAACTAGGCGTATTCTAAAAATAATTGGACGGCGGTTCATAATGTATAATTTAATCGCGACCCGTCTTCGATTAATTGTCCTGAACAATAAAGGGGAATGTATGCGAGAACTTTTTTTTATAACGCTACTGCGATTAACGTGAAAAATTACATTTTTGGAAAAAAAAAAAAAAGATACACTTTCACTACTTTTCCACTTAGCCTTTCAATTATATTAGCAAAGGGTATCTAACTTTCTGTTATCTTTTTATCATTTTCTTCTATCTTTGAATAATATCCGTGCGAATTTCTAATTAAACCTTTCTGTTTTCTCGGTGTGCGGATTTATGAAATTTAGAAGGCGGAACGGATCGTTTCGTAAAGCTAAAACGAAATAAAGTAAATGCTAAACGATTGTACTTGCTAGAAACGGCATCGTAACACGAGACACTATCTGTCGTTGGCTTTCATAGCCTCGAGTATTTGTTCCAGTCGTAAGTAGAATGGGCATGTTTGAAGTTCATTGCTTTCGTTTCAGAAACTAGTTGGTTGCTCGAAGACTTCTGATACGTTCCTTATCCGATTCGAGTGCGTCATTTGTTTAAAAGTATCTATACATTCGATCAAGATAATATACACAACACAGCAAAACTCTGTATACACATAATATGACCATAAAATTGTTCCATTGCACGGCGATATGACGCTATAAATATAATAACGATGCACTCGATACCGGGGTTTGACAGTCATCGGTATGTCGTCATTGCCTGTTTTACAGAAAACAATGCAACAATTCTTTGTTCCGCTCGAAAGCGCGACTTTGGGCCGTGCATTCTGAAATTATTTGTTCCCTCAGAAGATGTTTTTAATTGGTGTCTAATAGATCCAATTTACTGGGACCCATTGGTGTTCAGTGGCTAAGGCGTCCAACGCGGCGATTACCTGTCTAAATGTATTATCGAAATCTTCGTTCACGATTACCAAGTCGATATATTTCTCGTAGGCACGCTGCAAGGCCGCCGATTCTTCCAACGTTGCTTTCAAATCGTCCTCCTGGTTAGTGGAAAACAGACTTTAATTAAGTTGTAGATTTTGTGAAACTTGAAGAAGAGTAAATTCTTATTGCATTTAATTCACGCAAGTTTGACACTTCACAGAAAAATTGTAATTTTCAGTTTCTTTGAGAATATTTATTCTTCACCTCGTACTAGCTTACTAGCCCGAGTTTTATTATAAATTATATTTACATGTTATACAAGTTACAATATTTCGTTGAATGTATCAATCTCGCGTGATTCTCGCAAAGTGGCACAATTTCTAGCAATAATGCTATATGTCTACAAGCAATTACGATAAAACGAAAAAAGAGAAATAAAACGCATATACATGCAAATACAAACCTCGTACAAGGAAGCAAGGGACTCCAGTGTCCTGGCTCTTCTCGAGCTGTACCTGATGGAACTCTGGCGGTCAAACTAGCAAAGCCAATATCAAATACATACGAAAGATTAAATAAAGAATTCTACGTCAATTGAGGGAAGAGATTTACGTGACGGGCAGCGTGTAAAAATACTCGATGTGGGATAGAAAGGACACAGTATTTGAAAATGAATTTTATGCAAGAAAATTTTCATGGGAGAGAGAAACTAATCGTTGAATCTCTGTAATCGAACGAAAGTGCATGCGATACATTTACAATAGGCAAATTATACGTATTTACATGACGACGGCAAACAGACTGGCAGGCAGGATTCGGAAGGCTGCATCGTAAAAATTTGATGACTATGTTTATTTGAAACGCGGCCGTCGATATGTGTTTCTTCTTTATACAAATTTCGCGTGCAGGCTCGCTCCGTTCCAAGTGGGCTTTTTGTTTTCTTATCTTTCGTACGAGAAATTCGAGCATATTCTCAGAAGTTTCAGCAAATCGCTCTCTGAATTTTTAAATACGCTTCTTTTTTTTCGCAGAAACGTATTTCAAACAGTTGCAAACTGACTAATAATGTAATATTTATCAATGATTTCATTGAGTAAAAATTCATTAATGATACTAGCAATCCTATCGTAACAATACAACACATTCAATAGAGACTTCAATTCGCAAAATATAATTACTTTTTCATACCGAAGATGACAAAAAATATATAATATAAAGGAGAGTAATGTATAGCAGTGATAGTCTCATAATTACCGTCAAGTTTCGATTGCTAGTTCCAGTCGACCTCGCCAGATCGTACAGCCATTTCAATTGTTCCATTCCTGGCGCCGCTATGAAAATGACATAGGGCATAAATTCCGTGCTGTTGTGAAGTATTTTTAGAGCAGCTGGACTACAGTCCAAAACGCACATTTTCCCAGCTCTGATCAACTCCCTCACAGAATCCAACTTTGTACCATACAAATGGCCACCGTGTTCTCCGTACTCGAGATAACGATGCTCTCTAATGTCCGTTTCCATCGATTCGCGATCAGTAAACCAATAACTTTTGCCATCTTCCTCGAGTACTCTGGGTGGTCGTGAAGTATCTAGAAACATATGATTTCTATGAGTCAGTATTATAATCCTAATAGCTAAACGTTCACGTTATCAGAGTCTTTTCAACTTTCCTAACTTAATTTCGACGCAGTGAATTGAGATTCGCTTCTGTGACTTTCTTCCATAGTAATTTGAAATTTTATCTCCGTAGTACAATATAGCTGAATTTTATGTGTTATCCTAAATTTCAAGCTTTGAAGGCTCCCCGAAAATTTTACAATATGAATGCTTTCTTATCAGTTTTCTCCGTCATTCTAATCAAGATCTCACGATATTGACACTTACACGGAACAATGGTGCCGAATTTCTCAGGATCGCTATTTATCAGCCTATTCTTCAATGTTCTGCGGCCAACACCCCTCGGACCAACCAATGCCAAGGTTTTACGTCTAAATGGCGGCATTCTAGCCACTTCTTCGTACAACAACAGTTCTGCACTGTCGAATTCACCGTTCGACTTCGATTGGTACATTTTCCTCTTCTTCTTCTTTGAGATTTTGGTCCCGCAGATACTAATCTTGTGTACGAAATCCGCTTCCGGTGGCACGAACGCTTTCCTCCGTTCTTCTAACTCCAATGACGGAACTAAACCCGGAGGACCTAGACCTTCGCCTTCGACTCGTCGAGCTTGCCACCAGTTTGGATCCGCCTGGTCCACGATTTGCAACACATCGCCTTTCTGAAACGGAAGTCCAATCTCCTTGCACGGTAACAGGGTATCTTCCGATGGATCGTAGTCGAACAGGGCCCTCATATAGCACTGTAACGTGGAAATAAATCGAAGATTACAAGAGAGAAACATTTCCACGTAGTTGTAGAAAATTTAAAGATGCAACAATATGTATATAATGTTTTCGTTGTAACATTCAGTAAATGTTTGTCCAAGTTTCAATTCTATACGTAAAACTACCAAGAGGAAAATAATTTAAAAATTTATATAGAAATGATTAATGGGGAAAAAATCGATATCACAGAGAATACGATGTAAAGCTTATTCTCAAGTATTTTTAGAATCGTATTTCTCATTCTCGATTCATCTTATTATTTATTTATATATGGAATGCAAAGCTAGTGCTAGAACTTATGTTTTCAACGATAAGATTTTAACAGTATATTTTACCTATTGAATAAATTCTGTCAGCAAAGTACTAAAATTTAAATGTAATAGCATTAAGAGATCTCTTGTTGAGAAACGGAAATGGTAACCACATGTTTCAAATAGACATAGAATCATGAACATTCTGAGAAGTCGATTAAATACATTTTTTTTTTTTTTTGTATGAATTTTGTAGGAATTGATCTTTCAAAAATTTTACTTTTATCTTTTTAAATTTCGATCTATTATTAAATATGTACAATATTTTAATGCAACATAATTTGACACGACGTGGCGATGAACATTTGACTCAACCTCGTCAATCGTAGCCTCCATAATTTTTAATCATGTGACTGGAGAATGATTCGATAAACAAATTGACAGATTATGAACGATTCAGAAAACAACAGAAAAAATTCTTAATACGTTAGATTCATTATATAAAATTATACATAATTTGCTTACCGTGGATTTCACAGGTCGATTACCATCGGAGGCAATTCCAGGTGCAAGTTTCAGCGACAAATTCTCCTTCGCTTCGTGAATGGCTTCCTGAAGTTCCTCGGGATTGCGAACTTCCTTTCCGTTCACCTCGAGGATCACCTCGCCGGTTCTCAGAAGTCCTTGACGAGCAGCAGTGCTTCCGCCCAGGATCCTCGCGATGATCAAATTGCCAGATTCGTCGACCTGCACCGTCAGACCCTGCGCAAAAACCAAATGAAAATAAACTCGTCTGAGTTCCATCGAACGCGACCATGTTCGTTACTTTTGGTACATTTGGAGAACAATCGGCGATTCTTGTCGAGGCCATGTCGATGTTGACGATTCTACGTTCGTTCCAATTTTTGGTGTTATACTCTTGCAATGCTGCTTCTGTGAAGACTTATTGTTTCCATTTGCGTAAACACAAATGTTAATGGAAGGAAACGTTCAAGATCATGGAGTTTCTGCTTTCTGTTTGTCGACAATGCGTTTATCATACGTTGACAATGAAGAGAATGATCGTGAACATTGAAAATAGTCAGTAGTTCGTATCAGTTGAATCTGCCAATATATCTTAACAATATATTGCGCTTGTTCTTTTTTAATACAGCCAGTTGATTTTGATGGAATTCTCACTCGCGTGATCGAAATCGTATTTATTTTAGAAAAGAATTATTGCATCAATAATTGTGATGTTCCGTTTCTTTACAGAGAAGAATCCTTAGTCTCCAGAAGTTTTATTGCTCGTCAAACGTGTTATATGAATTTTCGAAATTTCCGAAATGTTAACGCAAGGGAGAATTGCATGTTACATTTCTGTTAAAATGTTTCCTCTACTCGGTATAAAGCTGGGAACTTTTGCCTCTGCGTTTGAAGCAACATGCCAGATTCATCGAACAGGCCACGTGGCCTCGAATCAGAATCAAACGGATAATAAACATTTCCAAATTATTTATGAACTGCGAATGGCATTTCCGTCTTTTCTTCGCCCGGCCGTATTAAATCCGATTCAGAATGGGAATTCTCTCACGTGAACGGTATGGTAAACCTCTAAAACTAGATCCACGAACGAGAAAGTCGGTGCAAACAGTTATACTATTCTTTGACGTGCCTTCTCGTCAGTCACTTTCTTCACCAACGAAACAAACGGTCAAACAAAGGAACCAAACATCCGTAACTTTTCGAATTCAGCTGTCTTTTAAGAACGATATCCAAGGACATATTGGATATTCGAGCTTTCAAACGACCAGGATTAGATATTCTGATAAATCATCAAATATTCGTGTCTCTCTATTAAACTTTGTCGTCTATTGCAAGCATTTCTACATTAAAGAAACAACAAATCATGCACATTAAATCTGAAGGAGATTTATAATGAAAATATCCTATTACTAGCCATTATGAGTAATCAGAGTATTAACGTGAGTTTTTTTTCCTACGAGCTTAAATTTGGAAGAAGTAAGCTGGACATTTCGTAAATTTACTACTTACAATTAGGTTGATTATACAATAATCACCGGAAGCCTGTGTATTTTCATTAATTCTTTCAAGAATTCTTACCAAAGGTTCGTCAGGTTGCCTCCTAAGGCCGACCATCCTCACAGCTTCCGTCCTCTCGTTGGTAGGCATTATTAATAACGGTGGTTCCGGTTTTGATGGTTGTTCCTTCCGTTTGACAACCGCGTCGTGCGTCTCCAGAAGCGCTTTCAAATGCGAGCTCCTCAGCAATCGCACGAGCTCGCGCGCGTTCTCGTCTCTGGAGGAGCGGAGTGCGTGGCACACTTCGTCGACGATGTCACAAACGGACGAGCATACCGGTTCCACGTGGAGTGGAGGATCCTCCAGACGCTCCTGGACCTGCAACAGTCACGGCATCGATGACTGTTAGAAGAACTGGTTTTCGTACAAGCCTTCTTTCGTCCCACTAACTCGACCGGCCATCTCTTCGATCTCTTAATCGAGATTAGATTTTCTTCCTCTAGTACGATGTATATTTTTTATTTTAAACTTCAATTTGAAAATGATGCGTAATGGGATTATAAGCACCTGATCATTGATGCTTGAACTATATTCAGATAGAACGACTGAAATTCTGCGTTACCCAATCATTTATTAAAACTTTCTACTAGATTGTAATCTGATTTTTTGTACACATTTATACATTGAAATTTTTCACAAATATTTGGAGTCTGTATTTCTATCTTAATATTTATATTACGCTCTACATTAGCTGTGTTGTTTTGCAGTTTACGAGATGAGAACATCATCGACGAAATAAGTCAGTCCCTGGAGTTCATCGAACGTTTTTTTCGATCTCCATTCTGGGCTACGTGTTAACGTATGTGGCCAAAACCACAAACGGTGAACGGCTTAGCCATCGCCAGTTGTGAAAGTCGAAACGGGTTTCCGCATTAAATTCACCGTATGAGATACCTTGGTTGCTTCTCGTATCCCTTGTACAAGCCGAGAGGAGCGACGATTCTTGGATCGGCAGTCTTCAGAGCGATTTAAAAAAAAAAAATATTTCCAATCATTTTGCAACACGCGACGACGAAGATATACCTAATTTATTCGTTCTGTATTTATAGAGAAATTACAGGATATACCTAGAGTTTTTATGATAAAAATTGCAAGAGTTTTTGGTTGATTTATCACCTAGGAGCGTGAAATTATCATTGTGCAACGATGACCCGGTGTCAACGAGGTTTGATTGGATTAGCGTCGACCACGTAAGGCTAGTGTACTCTACATTGAACCAGCCAATGCAACGTTACAACAATGAAAGAGTAATTACGAAAGTAGGTCGTTCTCAATGTTTCAGAGCCACCTTTGAGAATGCTTGATACCTGAACGCCGCGACGGTGCGCGCCGAGTTGCGAATAATCGTTCACCTTTTAGAATTATTTCTTCATAGAAAGAAGAAAGACTCGAGGAAACGTACGAAAATTATGCATATAGTAGAATTTTATTTGCGTTACATTTGAACTCACTACGAGAATATTGAACGGTAAAAAGTCACAGATAAGATAAAATACAAACACCTAATAACAAGTTATTTCCAGAATAACTAGAAGCGAAAAATAATAATTATTTCTAAAAACTTTCATGAGAAAACAGTTAACTTTTTTTGAGACCAAGGACGAAGGTCATGTTCAAAAAATCAAGCAGTCAAACTTAATTTTCAACTATTCTGTATGAAGTAAAATGTATATTAATCAACAACAAGATTCAGTTGAAAAATTCTTTTTTTTTTTTTTGCGTCTCATCAAAAATTCGATGTGAATCATTTACTTCAGAAAATTGCTTCGCGAAGCGGTCGAAGTCGCTGTGTTCCCCACGGCTAGAGTGATTCATCGTCGAATCATTCGCATCAGTATACACTGATCGCAGATGCACAACGTCGTTTCCATGATTTCGTTGCAGCATCGATCATACGAATTACTACACGACACAGTTTTTTTCGCAAGGAATTGTACATCTTGGATCATTGGAAGCTGGCAACGATCTTCGATGTTGGGGTTCCTCTGCTAACGCTAAATCAACTTACGAGACTTGCACAGGCAACACTGAATCAACTTACAAAGCAAAAGATCATCAAAGAACACGACTGAAGTCGTGTTTCGCGAAACTTGGCAAAACAGTGCGTGATTTATTGGAAATTCGACAGATTGCTTTCATTAACGCGTGCTAGAAAGTTCGACTACCTTATGAATTATCAACTCGAACGTTAACTTCGTATTTGGATAAACGATCTCAATCTTCGAGAGTTCGAGTTCTTGTTTTCTGAAAGGTAATGAAAATTCATCTTCCTACGTTCGAAAATTTATCTTCGAGTAAATTGCTTCAAAAATAATTATATTATTTTAGAAGTCTATCAAGCAACGAGAAAAGATTAAGAATCTTTTTCGCTTGTAAGTGCGAAGTCGTGGAATGAAAAATGAGAATGAAAAACGGAGTGTAATTTGAAGGGAGGGCTGGAGAGAAGGAAGTAACAATTAACCACGAGTGAAAATTAAAATTGAAGTTTTACGTTACGTGGTACGAAGAACAAAGGTATTGCTGCGCATGTCGCAGGACTGTCATTGACGTGGACATGAATTACACCGCATTTATCATGGAAATACGATGGCAGAACAGCTGGCGTTCAACGAACGTTGCAGCCTATAATGAATTCTCCTGTTCTTCCGTGACGTCCCTGAAAAACCTCTCACGAAATGAACACGAGGATTGTTGCGCTCGAAGAACAAACAGCGACTCGCTCATTACATATATCAATAACTAGCGTTTCATCATTCCCTGGATTCAAACGGCTGCGTGGCAATTTTATGCCTCTTTTTCTTACCTTCACGTGTCTCTCGATTTGAAATTGTCGATCGGGAAACAAACAAATCGTTTGTTTTCCCAGTGAACGTTGAACATCATTATAACGTATGTACGACTTGCAAGAAGCATGTTAAAAGAAAACAGTGAATCTCCTTTTAAAATCAATTCAAATGGGAATGGAAAATAATGGATCTTCTCTCAAAGCTAATTCTGGTTCTCCGAGGAATAAAACATAGTAAACGAAGGATTAAAAGATACTCGAAAATTTCACTTTCAATTTCGCAAGTAGAATGATACTACTAAAATTTTACTGTCCCTTGAATTTTTATAAATAAAATTAACAAACGACTGATTAAAATATAGATCGACCACGATATTACACGTCAGATAGAATAATAATCTCTTCTTAACGAAATCATCAATCGATCGAAAAATTCCACGGTTTACTCCAAATCGCCTCTCTCCAAAAAAATGGCATGAATGATGTACGCACGACTAATATATCGAAGTAAACATAGTTCACGTACAGTTTTGCCTCGAGATCTACTCTCAACTTCAAGATCTACGGACCACGGACGCGAAAAGGAGCCAACAACGGGCAACAAATCACGCTTTCTCTCGATCTCACGTGTCGTCACAGCAGCACCAGTCCTCCACTCTCCCAGCTCTGCCAGCCATCCAGATTTCCACTGCAAACTCACTATCAACAGCTCGAAATGACGGAACAAACGTCTCTACAAATTTGTCCACGGATATCCTGACTTACAGTTAAGAGGAACGCCGAGGCAGAGGTCGCCTGTCTGCGTCAGTTAGGCCGTTCTATTCTGGAGAACGAGCTGTCCGCCGTCCTGGTGCTGCAGTTGGCCGTATCGATCGGCCAGGGCCGTGAGGGTGCACTCACGGCGGCGACAACTGACGGGGTAAACGGCCACGAGAGAAGCTGACGAGAGGGGTTTTCCACAAGGAAAATGAACGCGAGTTGGACACGAGAAGCACACACGACGTGTGTTACTTAGGTAAGCGGCGTCAGAAAACTGCCGCGCCTACTGACGTTTCTTTCGTCCCCACCTTCGAGCCAGCTCGTTCAGGCGGCCAGCCTGAAACAGGTGGGGGCCCTTCTTCACAGATGTGGTATGCAACACTCCGCTACGTTCGACGCAGGGCCGTCTACGTGCCTGTTTCAAACCCCATTCTACTTGCCTTTCTCGTAAAAATCGTAATCTCCAAGTTTGAAACTATCTTTATCTCTTGTGACTCTGGTGATTGTTCGAAAACCACGTCCACGGCCATATTGTATTTTCTTTTAAACTACTTAAGAATCTGTTGGTATTTATTTATTACGCCATAAATGATTCTACAGAAGCGAATCGTTCGTTTGTTGAGAATTGTATTTCTGTTAGTTGCGATAGAATTAATCATATCTTGTGGTAATTTCAAAATCTTCTTCCTCCTTTTCTTTCTTTCTTCTGTTTTTTTTTTTTTTTTTTTTTTTTTTTTTAGAAAATAGATTGAAAATTCGAACTCTTTCGATGTTCGAATCGGACAGCATGTTCCAAAGTTACTTTACTTTTAGAATGATGATTAGTAAGGGTTGGAGCGAGACGAGGTTCAGGAGGAAGCTTGAAAGATGACGATTGATAGAATTTGTAAAATTTTGGAAATTAATAGTGATTAGCTCAGCTTTTTTATAAATAGTAGATGCGTGCCCTGTTACTTTGGTGTTTCGAAGTGTAACCTGTAGTCTTACGTTGAAGAAAAATAAAATGGCACGACGAAGCTTATTCCCGACAGGATTAAAATAATGTGTAATTAAAAGTACGATTAAAATACAGTTACGATTGACGTGTTGGTAGCAAGTAGACAATGTTATACTTGCTGGTTACACGATAATATTATTATCTAGCTGGTATCGTTGTCGGAAAGTCTAACGTTTCTTTCGACACGGGAAAGCGGCGATGTTTAAGGGGAGTGCCAACGTGTAAACGCGAACGTGTCTCGTTGCGAGGAATGTTAAATATCTTAGGTACTCCATCTAGAAGAAGTAGAGAGAGAGGTGAGTACTCTCTTACTACGCGAGCATTCCTATTCTCTACGTTATTTCTGCGTGAAAGTATACGCGCACACAGAGACTCGTAACTTTCGTTTCATTCTTGTCCTTGGACATACTTTAGTATCGTAGTTAGTTAGTCTGCGTTTCAATCGTACGATTCTCCGTGTCGATAGTGGGAATTTATAACGTACGTGTCGTTGATCTCTGGAATTATGCAACTCGGTTGTAGCTAGATCGATGAATATAATAGTCGTGTAGCAAAGAAAAAAAAAAAAAA
>CAJDYZ010008333.1:43114-53596 GCA_903986555.1 Heterotrigona itama
GAGACATGCTAAAAGCCTAAATAAATAGGAGAAAGCCATATAAACGTTGAGTATCCAACTTTTACGTGATTTAAAACGTCAAACAAAGCGCAGCGATCGATTAATAAAAGACAGAATAGCAACAGACTAAACAAACCGACTGTTCTAGCCGGCGAGCATGTACATACATATATATCCCTCCTATTTTTATGAATTAGCTAAGAAAACCGATTGCCAGACGTGTCTCGAGACGTGGATGAAACGGGTTCAACGACACTTGGCCGATTTTTACCGATCGTGACCAAGGGAGCTGACGTTGGCTTGCGTTTACCATTTCACGGTGTTGGATTCACACCGTCGAGGATCTCACGTTCGTCCTAGGTGAACCTCTCGTAAATGACCGTCTCTCGTTTCTCGTAAAATCGGCTGGCCGTAGTAAACACGTGGCACGTGCATGTGCCCCGAAACCATCTGCCCTCATCGCGCATGATCCAACGACGCACCATTGTTTATGCCGCCGGTGCCAAAAATAATACACACGCGCGCGAATAATGGTTGCAATTAATCCGGTTTGATATTTACTGGAAAAAATCGTATGGCCATCCGAGCGGCAATAGGCGATCTAACAAACAAGCGAGCCGATTACGAGCCTGCAATGGTTGCACTCGTCCGTGAGGGAACAAAACTGATTGTAACTTGGTTATATATCGTAATAAAATCTGCTCGTAATTCTATCTATTCTAGCGAATTGTAAAGTAATGATTAACGATAGGAAATAATTATAAGAGAGAGAGAGAGAGAGAGAGAGAGAGGGATTAACAATTCTGTTCACTGTTCATTGTGCGCGAAGAAAGTATAATTTTTAATATTGCTCTGCAAATGTTAAATAACATTTTATATTATTCGATCTTCTATTGTTCCCAGTGGAATGTTGCTTGAAAATTTAATGCCCACGTCCGTAGAAAATGTCTGCCCACAACACGATGTCTGTCCACGCAGCTAACCTCATAATTGGACGGAACTCGAATCAATTCTCTGCACGTTGTGATATTAATCGCGAGTCACAGTGTCAGACAAAAGTCTCTAAATCTTTCCCAAATTGTCCCTTCTTATTGGAAATAATCGCCACGGTCAACCGGAGGGATGATGATGTAACACAGGAAACAGCACCGGTATGAAAACGCACGTTCACTCACCTTAACCAGAGACGTGACCACAGGGCTGTCCAGGAGGCCCTTGAGGAACAGGAGGTCCGTGTCATCGGCCACCTTGCCCAGCTCGTCCAGGTTGTCGCGTACGTGCATGAAGGCGGCTGGAACAGTGACCAGGCACTTTTCCATAACACCAGTGCTAGTTGGACGTGCGCGAAGGGCAACGACACTACCGGCACGAGCGTCGAGGGTGTAAAAGAGCGATGCGAGGGGATGCCGGGTGTGGCCATTCGGTGGATCAATATTGGGGCAGCCACAGGTGGCTGCTGCCGAGGCACGAAACATTTCGGCGGAAAAAGAATCGAAAAGCGGGAAGTCGAATGAGCGTTGATGCGAAAGAAGCAGAAGGATTCACGCAGCTGTAAGGCTTTTATGTGCTTGCTTTTAGTTTGCGGATGTTGGTGCGTTTGTGGGACATCTATACCGTGGTACTTAATAATTTAATAACAAGCAGGGATCGAGAACGTAGGGACTTTTACATATATGGGTCATAGAACTTTTTCGAGAAACGCTTTTACGTCACAAGTGCCGATAAAATTCATCAATATCAAAAAACACTGACACTGAATAATATTCGAATATAAAAGTGAATTTTTAATTGAACGCTCTAAAATAACTCGTTTCCACGAAACTTTTATTGTACAGTTTCTAAATACTATTTCTTTCTATAAAAATTTCACAAAAATATATCTTTTTTAGAAAACAGAATTTTTTTAAAAACGAAAAGAACCTGCTAATTTCGAGCCCTGTTTGATATTTTCAATATTTCAAGGTGCAAGTCAGATAATGGTATTTAAATATTTTAGTGCAGTACTATGGTATTTAGACGATGAAATGAATCATGACATCTGACATCCTGATATTTAGTATTTAGTATTTCTTTTTTTTTACAATTTGTATAAATGTCCACCATTTTACAAAACTAACACGTCATCATACTGAATTGGAGCAAAATATGCATTACAGATCATGTATGATTTCTTGTAGTTTTGTAAAATATATTTTTATTTATAAAGAATAATTGTCTAAGGTCTTAAAATGTTACACATAGAATAGTTTATGTTGGAAATGAATGTAGAGAATGTATTGTTGCTATTTCTGACAATGTGTCATTTAACTTAATACTTCTTTTTTATCCGCTGAAACAGTTCGATCTTGGAAACTATTTTTATTTCGTTTCAAGGTATAATAATATTAGTACATGTTTCACAGTTACGATCAATCAAATTTATTTTATTTGCCCGCCACTGTATATTACTTTGTTTGTACAACTTGCGTGCATGCAGAAAGAAAAATAAATAATAAACGTTACAGCAAATGTTATAATTTAATCGAGATCGGAATAGTAATAAAATTCTAGGGATATAAAGGAAAATTATCTTCAAAATGTTACTAAGCACTTTCTTTAATATTGGATCAGTTATTATTTATAATACATTAATTATTTCTTCAAGAACATAATTAATCAGAATTTGACAATCAGATAATCGATTAATTTTCAATCTCAAGAAATACGATAATCAATCTGAGGTTAAATATATTTCGTGTTCTAGTAATTTGGAGCAAGCTCAAGGACCAAAGAATTATCTTCTTGTTAACAACAGTTACCAGCTATGGTGTCAATTAACATTGAATCCATTTGCAAGTGGCTGGACTAATTAGAGTCATAAACAGATCTCGTTCTATCTTTTCACTCTCGTTCGGCCTTACTTCATTGAACAATTTTCAACGCGAGACGACGTTTAGGATAATTATGAATGAGATATGTACAACATCAAAGGATGGTGTTTCAAAGGATAAAAAAAAAAAAACAAACGGTTCCATTGTTTGATTTGTTACGTAAATTGACCAATTATTTCCTTTATCCCTATAGTAACTAAAAATATAATACATCCTAGAGAATCTATAAAATATCTCTTTAGCGAACGAACTATTATTTTTAATGTGACCTCTAATCAGATTAGACATCGTTCTGTTCGAATGGAAATTGACACGAATCACCTGAGACGATATTTCTGATGTACAAAACACGAGGATGGTATTTTTAAACACAGGGTATTTCATTTATAATTATCGTACCTGCCTCAGGATAATTTTATCTGAAAGGGTGGTTTGTCGAACCGGTTCTATCCGTACGATTTATCGCGTTTAATTATCGGAGACGGGACGTTCTCCAAGTTCGAGTGGTTTTGATAAACAGTAACTGACCACTCGAACATAGGACGATAAGCGATGTCGACGACGGGACGGTTTGCATGATAAATGCGTGTAAGTAGTAGCTATCGGACCACGAGTGCATAGCCACGCCGTGGCGATCGCGTATCGTCTTTCCAGAACGCCTCGACCTATTTCTCGTCTGGTCTACAGCCGAAAGAAATGTTCTTAAAACCAGTCTGTCGGTGCGTGTACAGGCGAAATGAAACGCCAATCTCATTAATATGAGATCATGGAAATGCGATTATAATTCACATCTGACAAGTGAAATTATAATTAATATCAAGTCTGTCTTAAATTCCTTTTCCTTGTAGAACGTTGGGTTTTAATATTGATACAGCAAGTACTTTCTTGAGCATTAATTTAATCGACTTCACGATGCGAGATATATAAAGAAAAGAAGGTTCGAGTAAAGTTAGAAACTGGTTTCTACTTTTTTCCTAGAATTTCGTTCCCGTTTGATTTTACGTAAGAAACAAAAATAGAGGTAAGATTTCTGACGAAAGTGCAGGAGATACACAGGATTGGAATCCCGAAGATTAGAACGCAGAGGAATAATATTTAGGTACAATCAGGCAAGGAATTCGTTTGTGGATCTTCAAGTAGAGCGAGAAATACTCCAGCACACCTCAAAGGAAACTAAAGGAAAACTTCTTAATTTCACGAAGAACATAGACATTACGAAATCCCTCGAGTTTCAATAGAAAAACAAAGCCATCGTGTCATTACCATTTTCTATTTGATAGAGTTTGGCGCCATTCACGGCGTCGATGCTGGCCAGCAGTCGGCGATCCTCTATCTTCTCCTTTCTTCCGAAGAAAACCATTTTGACGTTTCTTCTCTGCACGTCGCGTACGGATGCAAACACTCGTGCTGAATGATCTTCGATACATCGACGATTTCACATTTACATTTTACATTTTCATCGTCACATGGCCACGTCACGTATCACAAGCAAGCGCGACTGTACTCTCACATTCCACCACAGAGAAGGCTCTATTCGTTGAAAGCTATATTTACCAAAGAGCGAACAGTGTCAATTATCAATAGCCAATTATTACTGATTGACAGGTCTCGCTATCAACAATCACTCTTGTCCTCCGCAACAAAACCGCGTGTATGTATTCTGACACAATTGCTGATCTTTTAGAATGCCGCGTCCCTTGCGGTAGCCGAGCCAGTGTTTGTCAAGGCAGAGCAAACAAAAGGATTTCCTTCGAAGACGTAAGAAGCGTGCACACTGGTCCGTTCCACGGCACCACGTCACGGTGAATGGAAACGCCGTGTTACACCTGCTTGGGGCCCCGGGCCCCTATCTTAGCCAAGGGACTGAAAGCGACACCCCGTGGAGGTGATGGGACCCAACCGAGTCAAACGAACGTACGAGCCGCGTTTACTCCCTTCAAGATTAGAGAATTGGTCGATGTGATGCTCTTTAAGCACGTAATATCCGTATTTTTTTTTTCGAGGATAGCTAGATCGTGAGATTCTTTTTCTTTTTTCTTTTTTTTTTTGTTTTCTCTAAAGATTGTTTTCTTCCTTTTTTTAATCAAAAGTTCTGTTAGATTTCTTTCTCACAAAATCCGTGAGGCTTTTCTCTTTTATTAAACCTCTTTGAGAAGAGACTGCGAGGTAGTGAAACGATTCATTTAGAAATTGAGTAAGGTTATATCGGAGAAAGTGGTCTTCCTTTCGTCATTTCCACTATGTGATGTTCTTGATGTCTTGGTGTTTTAATTTTGTTAGAGCTTCTGCTATTAAAGTCTGTGCGACTCCTAGCTAAACTTCTCAAAAGATGTTGGTGATAAGAACTTTATTTAGATAAAGGATTGTAAGGATTTAGGATAGTGGTTTATTTAAGAACTAGATTTGTCGCTTTTCACCGGTCGAGAGAAACTTGATTTTTGTGAGATTACTTAATTAAGCTTTGTTGGTAGTATTATTAGCATTATGGCATCGATAGTCTTGATCATTTGGTAATTCGTTAATTTTACTTGTCTCCTCCTTTCAGTCAGATGTTTTTCAAACTTGCGTCGAAATCTGAAAGATATCAGTATGCAATCGTGAACATGTGTCGCACCTATAACTGATTCTCTCTTACGTCACGAATTTTCCCAAACTGTTTGTCTATCCTCACTCCTCAATTTCAACCGTTCTCGGTCGAAGAAAATTTTCAAGTTTAATCGAAGCTTCACCTGTTCAATCTCATTCATCGAATCCCTTCACTCACAGATCGGATTTCACGGGTCCATAGATTTTCCCTTGTTTTATTATCGATCGATCTAAAACTATCCGCGGTGAAACGCTTTAAAAACAGAGCGCGAAACGTACATGTGTATGATCCTCGAGGATTGGGATCGGCACGTGGTGTTATCGTCGCCGAGGAACGATTGTAACTGACGTTTCACGAAGATTTCGTCGGGGAACAAGCGGATGAAAAGGAGAGGAGAGCTATTCTTATTTTTCCAGGCAAAGCAAAGAGAGGGAATGCGAGAAGGAGAGAAGCGTGAGCACCATTGGCTGACAACTGGCCGCAAGAATCTCAACATTCTCACGAAAGGTCCAAGGAAACGAACTAATGAAAAGGACTTCAAGACTTTAGAGGAACGTATTTGTATTATATATATTATATATAACTTTCATTTGATTTGTGTATATCGCTTCAGGTGGTGTTTCATCGCGCGATTTTTTATATCGTGCATCCTATTCTCTCTCGTTACTTTTGATATATTTTAAACCAAGAATCGTCTGTCGAGAAGTAACATTATTTCGAGTGCAGCCATTTTTCATTGCAAATGGAAACACTTTTCGAGGTGTTTAAAATTTGAAGAATGTTATGCAAACTCATGTTGAAAAAAAAAAGAATTAAATCTCGGTTGAAAATGGTTTTATGTACTACTAAATGTTATAATACAAAATGTAAATATACTTTGTATATTTTTTTCACAATACGTGCAATTTTCAAAATTTCCTATAAATGCATGAGAAATCCTCGGATAATTAATTATCGTCATTTACAATTTTTGTTTAATCATTTTGCATCGTTGAATCAAATTTGAACGGAATTCTAAGAATTCATTAAATATCTGCCTCATCATTACACTACGAATTTTTAATTTTAATGTTAAAAAAGATATATAAAATATCGAAAGTACAGTGCTACGATATCTCGCAGGTAGAACAGTTTTCTGTGGTGGTTTTATTTTTTAAATTATACTCCCAGGAGTATGAATTCGTATAAAAATTCGCGCTCGTCGCTGTCTTTTTAATTAAAAAGAAATTCAAATATTTTTAATATTATGTTTTGAAACAAACTATTGCTTGGCCCTTAATGAATTGAACCGTTTTATCGTGAACAAATATTCAACATAGTTCGTCGATAGGAAACGTGATTTTGATTAACGTTTATTCTGTCTCATGCTGGACGATAAATGGATCTTCGACAACACTTTCGAGGATCTAAAACTGCTTTCAAAATGATCGTAAAATTTAGACGAAAACCAGCCAACCAACTGTTCTGTCGAAATTAAAGAACGGAAGGATGTACACGTGAATCTGACATCGTCAGTTGAACTCGTCGTCTAAGATCCATAAAGATTTTCAATAAACGTTTTATGGAGGCAGCTCGAGGCATGCTCGTACTTAAAATAAAAGTTAAATATAAAATTCTAGGAAGGTAGACGAAAAAGTGTTGCTCCTAAGAGATGAAAGTATATTATAGCAGTGAACGCCATTCGTCGATGATGAAGAAACTTCCAGGAAAACTTGAGGAAAGAAGGGGAGAGATTTTCAAATTAAGAGAAATACAGAATGAATAAAGTTGAAATTTTAAAATTGTTTTCTGTAAAGATTGCAAGTCTGGGAAAAGAGGATCTCGCCGTGGATAGCGATCGTTGAAATTGTAATAGCATTCGTTCAAGGTCCTCTTGGATATATAATTGTTTTTATTACAGGCTCTATCGATTGTCCGAGTTTTACTTTCGAGAGCACGTGTATTAATATCGATCGTCACGTATAGTTTTTCTACGACGTAGTGACTAACTCTGTTGCAATATTGCGAAATATCCTCGAAATTGAAATCTTTTAAAAATTACATACAATTCAGTATTTTAACATTTGAAGTACACTTAATTTTTTGAAATTATATTTGTCTCTCAATTCTTAACAATATTACTAATAATCTTATAATTACGGAATTAAAGATCAAGAAAGTGACTTTCAATCAAGTCGATTTGTCAAGTTATTCTAGAGAAACTTTTCAAATGATCTGATCTTTCAAAATTTGTTTTAAAATGAATATCGGGACTCCAGTGTTTTCGAAAAATCAGGTAGATGAAAAGTTTCGTTGTAGAAGTTGTTGGTAAATTTGTTTCGAAACTTGGTCATTGGGATAATGCAATTCTAAATCTCTTGTTGTGACAGATGTCTGAACCGCGACGCGAAAAACTGGAGCGTAAGCCAGCATCGATAGTGCTTCCGCTGAAATCACGTTAAATTTAACAGGATCACAGACACTTCGCGCCAGAGAGGAAAGAATCTTCGAGGAATAGTAAACGAAAGTTATAGAGAGCGAAAAGTTTCTGGAAGCCAGGATGAAACGGTCCAATCAATATCCTCCATCTGTCACAAATCAAGATTTAGGGAAACTGTCGGGAGTTCAAAGTGTCGAACAGAATCCATCGAAAGTTTCCAGATCTAAGATGGTAAAATGACACCATGGAAAATCCAACGAAAGTCGAACAGAAATAGAAATTCTGAGATTGATGAATTTTCAATTTCTCGATGTAAATTCAAATCGCACAAATTCCCTTTGTGCAATTCGGATCATTAAATTCAGGCGTAGATTCAAATTAAATTCTCAAATTGAACTTGAACTTGAGAATTTATACTTGAAAGATATCGATTTGTTAAATAGAGAGTTTCTCGACGAAAATTCAAATTCGATTTCCTTCGTGTAATTTAAATCGCTACGAAAATTCAAACGTCGATTTAAATTCTCAAGCGAGGATTTAAGCTGAAATCGTAGTTTTCAAGGTCAAGTTCAAGTCGAAGCGTTGAAATTGCAACGTTCGCTTTCGCCACGGCAAATTCTCTGCAAGTCAATTTTATCCAATTGCGAGCTAAAGTGAAAAATCTTCAAACTGAAATCCTGTGTTTTAAACTTTCAGCGAGTTCAACGTAAATTGCAAGTTGGGGTGCAAGCAAACCCGGCTCGCACGGTCAATAAAACGTAGTTCAACTCCATTCAATCTCCATTCAGTCACGGACAGTTTAACCTAGACTTTGTTCTACGCTCGAGTAATACATATCAAAACTTACCGGAAGTGGATCTGAGATGCGGCAGTTCCTTCTTGGGAATGATCGACGGTAGTTTCGAACATCCGCAAATGTCCTCGATATCCATCATTGACTTGCTGTTCTTCATCCTGGTGGAACGTGGGGTTCTCAGGTGACGCCAATCGACATCACCATCAGCATGGATCCCAGCCTCGTGTGTTCCACCGGCAGGACCGAACTTCCGTTTGCCTGAATCCCCGATCCACCGGCAACATTGTCATGTTCACTCTCTTTGTTTCCCTCGAATGTTTCGCGCGTCGTCCACCGTCAATCGATCAACGCGAAATCAAAATGGCAGCCGACGATCACGATCACGAGATCTATTCATAGATCATCGGCGATGGTCCGTGTGAAGAGAACGAAGGAACGAGGAAGACCGCAACGGGACCTATAAGCCCGCGCTCGGTTCGTGTCCGGTACTTATAGCATAGTCGCGAGGGGGGTGGGTTTTTGCACCCTCTCTCTCTCTCTCTCTCTCTCTTTCTCTGTCTCACGCGCTCTGCTTAGACGATTTTGCGACTGGTGGCAACGAGTGCCGTGTGCGTTCCAATCGATCGATAGTAAACGCGCCCACGAAAGGGTAGAAATATTCTGGATTACGGCGTCATAGAAGTGGAACGCCTTGATGATCGACTCGAAACGTAGGTATTTTCTTTCTTTCTTTTTCTTTCAATAGCGGGGAAATTACGCTCGGGTCTGTTGTTAGCGGGGAAATTTCGTTTTATCAGAATGTTCGTGGGTGGATTGAAAGATAGATATTTTCTTAAACAGTGGGGAAATTATGGTTGGATCTTCGATTAACAGAGATAACTTTTATCAGATAGATCAATGATGAAGGTTTTTTGAATCGCGGAGAAATTGTGCTTTATTAACGAGGAAATTAGATTTCTTCAGTCTTTTATTAGAGTGTTGTTTGGTTCATTTTAAATTTTTTCTGTGAAAGTTCGTATGTTTAAACTTTCTCATAGTACGATGAATAAATTGTAATTAGGAATTCCATGCGAGTTATTCAGAAACCACGTACGAAATAGAAAGAATGGTGATTATATTGCGAATGTCGAAGTATTTTTTTTTTTATCAAGCTCAAATTCTCTCTAATTCTTTCTTATTCTTCTCTCTGATCCTTTTTTATTTGTAAATTATATATGTGCAATCTATTATATACTAATATAATAGTGATATCTTGTAAATCTTTAAGCAGTCTAACATACCGAAATTTTACATGTATTTCTACAGTAGCGCGAAATGTGAATGATGAAAGATAATGCGCTTTACTTATATTGCGTATGCAATGTGGTAAAAGTTGAATCGCATTTAAATTTTGTATCGATCAATGGAATCAACCCGATTGCGATAAAGGTATGGCCATCTTGTGGGATTTGTTTCGAACTCGAGTCAGAAGTAATTGAATGAATTAAATTTTAGTTCAATAAAGTAAGAATAAATTAACTTATGTATAAACATCTTATCCGTAAAAAAAATGTATGCAGAAAAGGCTTTTTATTATATTTAAAAAAATGTATTAAATTCGATCGCTGGTAACTTTTTACAGCTTCTAGTGAATTTTATGCTAGTGACATCTAGCTGTAGAAAATTGAAATGGCCAAAAGATACTACAGACGAGTCATTAATGGATGTTATTACGTCCTTCGTTATCAACAAAGGGTGACGCTACTGATTTCAAAAAATGAGATTTCATTACTTTATATTAATTCAAACGATATATATATATATATATATA
>CAJDYZ010008334.1:0-14409 GCA_903986555.1 Heterotrigona itama
AAAAAAAAAAAAAAACGAAAGCAATTTCATTCGTGGGTTTCATTCATCCCCCCCTCCCTCCCTCCGTCATACTTCTGTCTCTTTATCTCTCTCTTTCCCTTTCTCGATATGACTCTGTTGTTGGTTATTTTTTTATTCGTTGTGTCTTGCGTCACGCTGCCACGAACCGTTCGCCGATAAGCTGACAAATTCGGACAACGCGGCGCGCGTCTCTCGCGTCCGGTGCTACTCGATTTCGTCGCGGACTGTACGCACCCACACGTGGGAAATAGTGCATAGGAAATGCAAACGTGTAGCGGAGAAGTTCGGACAGCACCCTCTAATTTTAGCCCGCAGAAGGCACCACCCTGTCACGCCTGTACGTGTCTGTCCATGTTGTAAAGTTGCGTTCCATTTTCATCGTACAGTCCTCTTTCCAAATTCGACCGGGACAACGAACCAGCGAGAAAGGGTCGCGGTGCTGGCCGGCCGGGTGCCTAGCGAAATCGGTGCGGTTTCCGGTTAGTCGTTGGAAACTTTTTGCATAGTTTCACGCCGATCCCTCTTTCCAGCGTCCAGTGACAAGCCGTGGCCGCCGCAAGTGGAAGGAAAAGTCTCTTGGAACCTGATTGTCCTTGTTACCAAATTTCTGCTATGCTCTTCGTCATTTGCCTTTCGTGATGCAGGAAAAACCGTGCGGTAGCATTTTACGTAATCTGCATCTTTACTTCCTTGAAAAACGTGGTTTCGTTTTGAAGGAAAAGTATAGTTTGATAAGCATCATCTTGCAAGGTATCACAAAGTCAAAATTGCTGAAGAAGTTTCGGCGAAATTTGTACGACGTATATAATATTATCATATAGTTTCGCGAATTTGTTACTTAATTTTGTATCTTTGAATCACTTTTCAACCGTGTGATGTTAAAAATGTACGTTTTGAATTGTTCACAAGTATTAAAATCAGAAAATCAACATAAATGGATTTATCGTGTTCTTTTTGAGCGAGTTAAAAGTAACGTACATGGCAAAAAATGTTGTAAACGTTATCGCTAATGCGAAAAATTAATTCTATCGAGTGTAGCGAATTAATTTCTGTTAGGTAACGATGTAAATTTGTCTTTTATTGGCATTTCGGTATTTCATTTTAAAAATCTCGTATCTTTCCCGATACCCCATATTTATCCTGCTATTCCATGTAATTCGTTATTTTATAAAAAATATAGAAAAGATTGAATTTTAACAGCATACTGATAAATTGAACTCGTCTCCTCTATTGGGAGATAAATTTCACTATTGTGACTGTTATCTTCTGTATATTTAAATAAGTTTCTTAAAGTCTCAAAAAATTCCACTAACACCGCTCTTACGTCCTTGTTCATATTACTTTTCACGCTTGAAATTTAATTATGTACTATATTATGTAATGACTCCAATTTACCAGGTCCTTAAAAACATTACATTATAAATATTTCGACTACAGAGTCAAATTCGAATATATTTTGTTACACGTAGGAGGAAAAGGCTGAGAAACGCTTTATTACATTATTTACAACATTATCCAAACGCCACCTCGTCCCCCTACCATCAAACATGTATCTATTACACAAAGAAAACCAACGGTACAAACATCCACTGAATCTGGTTTCAACGTACCCCACAGTTGCACGTTTAGAATGCATTGCAGAGGACAACGCTTGTGGAAAAGAAGCGTGAAACGGGTTGGTCGCGGCGCGATGAAAATTCACGGATCATTAGAGAGAATTCTCGCGTAGCGTTGCATTAATTCGCGAACGTCTGGCCGACATTCGAACGAGGCGAAAAGAAAGGGTGGCGGATAAACAACCAACGCGCAGGAGAGGACGCGAGCGCGCGAAACGCGGCGGGAAAAAGCTAGGCCGAGCAGGACGAGACGCGAGGGGCGACTGGCGAGAGTGCTGGAAACCGGCTCTGTCTCTCTGTTTCGCTCTCTCTTCCCTGCCGTTCTATCTCGTAATTAAAGAGTTCTGCGCGTAATATCTGAAAACATAGAGAAAAATTTCAGAGACGAACGACCGGGGCTGCGTGAAATTCGCGTCGACACGCCGCTGTCCGTAGACAGACGGATAAATAAAGAGAAAGAATTCTAATGTAATTATTTTTCGCACGCCTACCTTGCAACTTTTATTCGCAGAAAAAAAGAGACGCCCTCTCTGCCGTTGTTTCGTATTATTGACGATTGAAAAATCGATTCGCATTCACGGCGATTTCGTAGTCGAAGGGGTGCAACCGGCGCTACGAAGAGGGGATACAGTTTCCAAACAAAGGTTTCTTGTTTGACCGGGGCTTGATTTACTGCGTTTTCTTACCGTTGCACAGTGGACGATAGAAGGATAAGGTTCTATAGACAAAGTTGGAGATAAAAGGTTCTAAGAGGAAATCAATTACGGTAGGTACTGGGAAGAAAATCGAACTTGCATCTCTTGTTTGATTTAGAGACTCGAATTATCCAAGATAAAGTCTTTTTATACTGAGGTTAATGTCTTCGTTTGATTATTATAATTTAAAAGACAATTTGATTATAAAATCATCTTTGTATTAAATCTATAATTCTTAACTATTTTATGACTCAATGTTTCTGAGCATAAAAATGATTTTTGTTTATTATTAATGAAATATATCTTTTCCTTATATTCTTACAACGAAACTGAGATATATTACAAAATCAACACATTTAATATTTAATGATGCTTCAAACTATAATGCTACAAGATAATATAGAGTAATTTTGCCAAAATTTTTGAAATATTGAAATATAGCAAAAATTTTATCGAAAAACTTCAATGAGAACGTGGAATAAAAATTCAAATCGCTATTGAAGTGAATACAATAAGTAGAGATTTTGAACGAGAAGAACGAGATGCACGTTTTTGAATAATGGATACTTAATAGAAGAACGTTTTGTAGCTTTACTTCAATAACAGTAATGAACCATTGATCAACAAAGAGTTATCGGCGCAATCGTATCTACGTATCGAGATTTTTTACCGCCCTCAGAGAATCGTTTTTAATGGAACGACGTATATACAAAGCAGAGTTGTCAAAGTTTATGTATCTTCTTTTGCACGATACAACGATGTTTGGAAAATGTGTAATGCGTGCTTTCATTCCTCCAAGATTCCGTGCATTCGTACAATTTCTCTTCTCCAACAATCATAAAAATCAAGATAAAAAGTAAAATTTAGCCTCAGTGATGTCAATCGAAATTATGATTAGATTACTTGAATTAATTAAATCCAACTTCAAACTTCGTACAGAATGATCGAATATATTTAATACAATACAATATTCTTTCACTAATTAGTTTAATTCAAGTATTACAACGAGTACTTTATCTCAATTTATATACGTTCAAAAAATTTTTGTACTTCTAAATTTCCCATAACAAACGTGAATGTCGACAAAAAATAAACAAGAAACAGAAAAATGTAATATGTATACTTTAAATTCAATAAAAGAAAAAAAAATACTAGAAATAAAGGATTGATCATACTAGAAAAAAAAAAATATTAGAAATAAAGAAGTGATCATACTAGAAATAAAGGAGTAATCAAAAAAAAAAAAAAAATACTAGAAATAAAGGAGTCAAATCATTTTCTGACAAGAAAACCAACCAGGGGACAATTTCGAGCAAATTGGGATAAAAAAGACATGAACAGTTGAATGATACACGGCGTTAAACACGAAATAAAACGAAATAAGTGTCTGTATTTAACGAATCGAAATACCGGTAACTGACTGGATTTTAACCGTGAGTACTTTCAAAGAACGAAATACTCAATGGTAAAGAATGCAAAGAAGAAATAGAAACGCGGAAATTGTTGTAATTTACCTTCTCAGTCGTAATAAAAACAGATCTAGCAGATTTTTTTCCACCTTCGAAACGCACACAGACGTTCGTTATCAGTTATCGTCGTTTCCCATGGATTTCTTCGCTTCTTATCAACGATGGACGCGCACAATCGGGGAAAAAAGTCGATGAAAAATGGTCGATGCGCGGGGCCGTTCGCTTCATTCGATTTCCCCGATCGAAGCATCGAACGTTAACATCGAATCGGCAATGAGGCAGCTCGTGCTGGGAACCGGATTATCGGGATCGAGTAGGGAAAAGAGATAGGGAGTAAGGCGAACGTGCTTTAATCTCACAAAGTACTCGTGCATTTCGAATTCTGTTCGTTCGGCGCGTCACTGCCTCCCCTCGTTCATGTCTGTCTAGTAACGATACAAAATAATCTATTAGCTGGCAGTATAATTCTAATTTCAGGCCGATTTCGGACGTTGCAGATTTCGGTCGGTCTAACATGTTTCTGCGCTGACAGTCCAAAAAGTCTTCGTATTAAAATTTATTTTAACGTCGTGTAATTTCAATTATAGTGAGAATTACAATATTTGGTGAAATCGAGCAATTTGTAATTTTTCACGGACATTTTCTAGATTTGAAGATACAAAAAATTGTTACTACAGAAAATGAAGTAGTAGCGGAGAATAATATATATCGAAATGCTAAAGACCAACCTTCATGCTATACGCTGAAAACAACGAAGAGTTTCAAAATTAACTCTCCGAAAACAAGTATAAATAAGGATGAAACAACCAGCGAGGACTACTAATGGTACACGTATAAAATTGAAGAGGTGCATAAATAATCTTTTCTCTTCGAAACATTATGAAGATTTTATAATGGTTTGTTTGAAATTCTGAAACTCCATCTCATATGTTCATACATATGAAATGCCTACATTTTACCTATTGGATCACTATTGTCTATATAAATCAAGATGGATTATATCATAATTCAATAGATATTATCAAAATATACATAATTTTTAAATATTTTATTCCAAATTTTAAAGCTTCTTCATGTAACACTGGTAAAGAATTTTTCCTCATAAACATTGAGATCTCTGCATCAGCTGCTACTGTATTTATTTGAAATATACAGAGAAGTAAAATTAGAGATTTCAGTTCAACTCACGAACGCAAAAGATCTTCACGTTTTTTTTTTTTTTTTTCAATACATTTAAATACTTGCGTTTGATCGCCAAAATGATACTGAATGCTAGAACAAAGTATTTAAAACTCACGTGTACGTTGACGATATCTATTTCACCAAGCGTGATGTATTCTGCATTTTAGAAACGATATATCCAACATTTTTCAGAAACAGGGTATCCCAAAAGAAGAAAGGCATCAAAACAGATGCGACTCGATAACGAAGCGAGCAGCAGAGTTAAATCACCGATACTCTATCAAAGACATATCACGGTTCGACTCTGACCGAAGCGTTGCTCCAGTCACCTATCCATCTTGCGTCTCTCTCCCTTCCGGCCCATTCCCTTGAGCCACACGGTGCTTGCTCGTCTGCACTATATCTTGCTCTCCGTTCATCTCGCGGTGCAGAACACGCGGCTGTTTTTCCGCGTGCGGCGGGCACGTACCATCATTTTTGCTGTTCCGACGAGGCTCGAACAGCGTCGCAGCGGTGTGGCGCGGCACGTAACGCAACGCGACGTAACGTAATACGGAGAAATAATAGGTTGATGAGGGGGATGAACGTGGTTACACGATGGGGGCAGGGAGGAGGAGGCAGCGGCTACGGCCGGGCAGGAGGCGGCCACGGGGAGACAGGGGCTTGGCGAGGCACGAACCGAGCTCTAGGGGGTGGCGGCGTCCTGTTCATTATGCAACGACGCGACTGTATCCCCCCTGGTACAACGAGCGCCGGTTCTCTGTTGCACCGGAAAACCGGCGCAAAGTACAATCGGGAGCCCCCGTGGTTAATGAGTCGACCGAACAAAGGGAAAAACCGTCCATTAAATAATGCGCGATGCAACGTCGGACCGTGCCGCGGCTCCTGGATATGCACGGAACCAACCAGCGAAACGGGATCTACCCCTTTTCCTCGAAATTCGCCGTCAATGCACCCGACCGCCCTATGCAGCCGCGATTCCCCGCGATTTCGCGATTCGCGACGCTGAACGATGGCATAGCATTGGGAATTTCAGTTGGCTGATATACATGGGAAGAGTCGAGACCCGAGTAAGAAGAGCAAGGGAATTCGCCAAGTTGATTAGTCCTTAATGTGTGTTTTTAAATAGTTATATGCAAAGTATACAATAAAATGATGAAGTTTCCTTTGCAATTCGTTCAACTTAGTTGCGAACTATCCGCGTTTGAACTGGAAACCAAAATTTTTGTCCGTTTAATTTTGTTTACAATTAGGGGAGAAGATAAATATTAGAACACGTAAATATTAGAACACTACCAGATACTGTTAGCATATATTGATACAAGATATATTTTTATTTTTTTTTCCTTTAGTACGGCTATTACAGATTGAATATTGCTTCGATCAATAAATAGAAAAAAGTAGTAGCTTTTTATGAAGTTAACAAAAGCTACTTTCTAGAAATTAGAAAATTACCCAGAAATATACTTCTTCACTAAGTTTCATCTTTAAAATGATTGATTTGTTCCGACTAGATTCGTTGATAAATAAACTTTCGTGATGAGGCTGGAAGTGTATTGTAAGTTCTGGTGAAAGGAATTTGTCAGGGTTCACAGAAGACTATTTGAAAGTTAGAATTATAGTCAGAGTTGAGGTAGAACCATTTTAGAAATGAGTTTCGTTTAATTGCAAAGCAGTCGTGTTTGGCTGGATCCCCTGGGGAGGGTAGATTTAATGCAACAGAGAAAAGAAGATGCTAGGTTAGTTACGAGAATAGCTGCACACTAATGGATGAAAATAGTCGAGAAAATTAATGTAATAATCTCTTAATAATTAATTTGATATGGATAATTTTTCTCAACTCGTTGACTCAGAATTTTGCTATACTGAGTTAAAAATGGAAATTAAATGACAATGATGGATGTTGTAATTCATTGAAAAAAAACATTGAAATTAAACAATCATTTCTATCAATATAATCGCAATTGGGAGAAGAAATTTTTCCCCATTTATCTACAACCCTAAAAATGGAACGTTTGTAATATTAATAAATAAATAATAATATCGTGTCGATAAATGCTCCGCCTATAGTAATTTTTACCTAACATAGCGTTCGTTCGTCGAAGAGTTAACATTTTTTTCGACACAATTCCCATTTTACAGATAAAGTTAGCTTCAACCGTATAAACGATTAATATGTTATGCGTTTTTCATATTTATGACGATATTTAAGAATGAAATATTAACTAACACGAAATGTAGGTGGCGGATTGTTTCACATTCCAACAACCATTATGGCACATTTATTAATTTTCTCGGTATTAATTAAATGGCTTCTCAACGTTCTCTCTTAACCAAGGTCCTTCCGCTATCGAAAGATTTCCGATATTATATACAGAATATTTCATATGCAATTACGTTAAACCGATTACGCTTGATTATTAGAGACATAATACAATGTATTAACGCAGGCCACTTACACGTAGTAACAAAGAAAATTTGTTAATCTTTTTACTTTATATGACAACGTAATATAAATTAAATATACTTTATAATACTCTGATTACAATAATCTGACTAATTAAGTCATTTTCAAACTGTATGAGTCATTTCTTCCACATCCATAGATATTCAAGATAATTAGAAAAAAATTCTAAATAAACGTTAAAAACCCTTTGCGAATGAACATGAGATACATTGTCGATACTTTACAGATGATCTAGTTTTAAGATCCATCGAACGTCCTCTTTTCATTTCGAACACTCGAAATTCGATAGATGTGTGTAGACTACATATCAAGATCGTAATTTCTAAAATAACAACAATAAAGAAAAAGCAGGCAAAATAATCACTCGCCATGTGAAACGTGGACATAAGAGATTTCCAAGTTGGCTGACGAAACGAAAACGGTGGCTGAGACACCATTCACATTCGTGCGCGTGTAGATTCAAGGCAAGCAGTCTCGCTCGGCGAGCGAGCTGACGCACCCTGCGTTTTATCTAAACTTTCATCTAACCTCCCCTATGCATCTAATCGCGCCACCCCACCACTATTTTCTATGAAAGGGCCAGGAAAGGAGTCGGAGAGGGGTTGCTCGAGTTTGGTGGGGAAACATACGCAGCTGCGAGCGAATAAGCGTATATGGATCGCGCTGGAGGGGGTAACAACCCTTAATAAATGCGCACTCGAAGAGGGCGCAGCAGCTCGTGAAAGAGCGTTAAGAAAGATCATCGTGAAGCTGTCTTAGGGAATTAACCTACAATTTTACGAACCTTTTATACGCCGTAACAATAATCACCATCTTTCGAGGTATCCTTCAATCTATTCTTTTTAATCTCTCTTCGATCTCTAGATTTTCAAATCGAATACGACTCGTGTCGAGGAATCTTTCTTGGCAAACGATTCGATCTTCGAAACGGAAATTTTCGAAAGAGAGACTTTAAGTCTCTCGTACTTTTAAAATTAGAATTAAGGAGAATTGAAATAGTATTTCAAGTAAAGTACAGGGGAATGAAAATATTTAAGCAATAGTGTTCAGCTTTTGAAACTTCAACTGGGTAAAATTAATTAAGCGAAAGCATACTTTGAATTATGAATTAATTACGTTATTTGTGAGATATGAGCTTCTTTCTTGATAATAAAGAAAAATACTTATCGAAACTGTGAACGTTATTTTATATAGTTCGAATCGATACTTTTGGTAATAGAGTAATATGTAATTCAACACATTTTCGACAGTTTTTTCATCGAGAAACGTGTACTTTGATTATATTCCTCAAACTTTTTCCTCTTATTAACGAAAAAACCGTGCAACAACGAAACATTACCAAACTATCCAAAAACCAATAAATTACAAACATTTCTCATTCCTACACATTGAAACATCCCATTTGTAAACCAAACTATCCTTCATCACTTCAACACCAAACAAAGAAAAAAACTTCGTTATTCATCATTCCTTACGTGTGATAAAATAACTCGTTCAAGATCGTCGATAATTAACCATTCATCCAATATAAACGACGCTCACCTCGGAATAAATCGATCTTCTTATTTCCATTACTAATAGCCACTGTCCAGCGGTTTCACCGGAGATTTACCTCAACGTATCCAGTGTCACTAGGAATAAAAGCTCATTCTCTGGTGACGCGAGAGAAACGTCGTCGGAGGATTGCTAGGGTAAGAAGTAAGAGAGAAAGGTTGAAAGGTGGTCAAGGGTGACGGTCTCGAGGCGAGACGCGTTGTCTCTGGAAAGGACGGAATTCCTCTTTTTTTCCCTCCTCCTTTCTTCCCCGCCCCCGACGAAGCGGTTAAAATGTAAATTAAGTCGACGTGCTTAAGAATGTGAGATTATTAAGAGAGACCGCTGCACCCACGGATACTACACGTTTGCGAAAACATTTCTCCGCTTTTTTTTTTTTTTTTTTTTTGTTCTTTCGTCGGATATGTCCGCGTATTATAAAGCACATATTCCCTTTCTTTCGTTTTATTTTCTTTTTCCTTTCTCTCCTCCATTGTTGACGTTCTCGAGAGACGCGACCACAGCACCTACTCGTCGAGTGCTTCTTAAAGTTTCAACGAGCGGACCACCGGTGCCCTGGCTCAAGTTGCAGCTCAGAAAAATGCTCGCCGAAGAGTGTCTCTGGCGAGAAAAATTTCAGCCAGATGGCATGTGAACTAAGGAAGGAAAAGGTGGAGAGCACTTTTTTACGTTAAATGAGACCGCGATAATGGTAATGGAGATGTGGACGATGGCGAGTAGAATTAACGGCGGCGAGAATTGTAATTTTCAAACGCGCACGCGAAGGATGGTATATAATTTCAGCGAGCTTTAATGACGCGGAAGTGAGCAAATTGTGAAATTTATTTAGAATCGTTTTGCGTTTATGGATGAATAATTGAAAGAAGTATTATGACATTATTGGCGAAGTATATGTAATTAATATCGAAATTTTCTAAATGATTATGCGGAAGTGTATGTATATACGTTGCAAATATTGTGAAACATATTGAGTTTCCAACAGATTTACAGGATACTCGGAAATACAGAAATTCGATAAATTTTATATTTCTACGTGTGTTAGTATAAATAGATTTCATTAAATTGCTTTTCGAGAGTCATAGGAAAATTGCTAAGGGAACGTGCAAATCGAAGATAATTTAATTGTTACGAATAACAGAGGTTCAAAGACTTGGCTTCGGTGTTTACAGAAATTTGTCTGTAATTGTGCTGCGTGATCTAATTAGTGAAATACAATAAATGTGGAATATTAAAGCATAAAAGGTACGAATTACGTACGGATGAGAGAAGTTAATTAATGAAAAATCATAGTATGCAGTTTTAGTAAAAGTATGTTTGTAATTCTAGTGTCAATACGAGATTGATATATGAATAATAGAAGTACATTGAAAATATGTAAAATAGTTTTTTGTTTGGTTAATATTTAGTTAAACAATAACAAGATATATCAACGTTAGGATGAAAAATATACATTATTAATTATCTATCATATTTTCAATCTGTGTACAGCAATCATGTTTCGTCAAAAACAACGTAACTTTGATCTCTTAACGGGAGTATAACGAAATATCGTCGTTATCGCAAGATTACTAGCGATGAAGAGGTTCATAATGGAAATAACTTTAATTTCAAATTTTATACTTCGATCGTCAGTGTTAAAAACCAAACGATCTCCTTGTCATCTTAGAAATTAATATCTACATCCAGAAGAAAGAAACTCAGCGCAACTGCTTTTATACTCGAGTAGCCGTAGGCTCTTCAGAACCGGACTATGTCTAAGGCACGATTCAATTACTAAAGGGGTCTGTATTAGATTCTCCCTTGCGCTCGATATTTCCAGCATCCCTCGCGAAAAGAGGGCGCCACGTAACCGTGGTCTCGTACCTGCGACAGACCCCTAGAATTAACATTCTTCGATCGACACAACGAAAAATCATTCGCTCCGTATCTCCACTTCGTGCTTCGAATTCCTCGTCTTTACTCGCACAAGAGAGAGAGAGAGGGAGAGTGAGAAAGAGAGGGGAAACCAACGAACCGAGACAAGGAAAACACAGGACGAAGAAAAAGGAAGAGTCAACGGTGGGGAAAGTATGGTGGCAATCAGTGGCGCGACGTTGGGCCGAGGAATCGTCGGGTACCGATTACCCGGGGACCATAATCGAATCAAGCAGCTCTATTTATTTTTCCATCCATTTAAAAACGTGTTAAAATGCAAAAAAGCGAACGCCAGACCTAGGAGAGGCAGGGGTTGCGCGACGGTGGAGCGCGGCACGATAGGGTTGGAAACACCGGAATCTCGCCGGAGGAAGCGAAAGAGGAGGAGAAAGGTGGACGAGAGGGCGAGAAAGAGCGAAGCCACCTAGCGAAGAGGGTTGCCAGGGGGTGATCGGGGAAGGGGGCACCGAGGGGTTCCGGCGGGGGATGGGTAGTTACGGCGAGGCCGGGTGCGGCGGAGCAAAGGGTGAAAATGCAAAAAGGCGCCGGGGGCCTCGCTCAATACCGAAGCGGCGGCGCAAGCGCCTTCATTTTGTTTTTCGTACGTCGCCGCGTCGCTTTCGTTTTTCCAAGATGGCCGCTCGCTACGGCGTGCACGACGTCGGTAACTGGTCCCTTCAAGTGGTGCGGCACCACGCATTCTACTTTGCCGGCTGGAGAAGAAATCAACCCCCGGAAAACGCGGCCGCGCCGGGGCGCTTCGCTCGCAGCTACCCCTTTTCGAATCACACCCCGGGAGACTTCGATACTGGAAGAAGGAAGACTTTTCGATTAGAATGGAAAAAGTTGGAGATGGTCGTGATTTTTTTGGAATTTGGATTTTCAACTCTTTGATAGGGGGTGGTTTTTAGGCACAAGCATGGCGATGATTAGATCAGACTTGAGTTGGTATTGTATTTCTTCTTCCGTGTAGCTCCAGGAAAAGTTTTATATTAGATTCTTCTTTTATTGAATATTTTAATTTTTTAAATAATTTAACAACTTTCGTTAAGGTACACTTATTTTATATGTATATCTTTCTCCTGTTATTGTGACTTGGTCATCATCGTCCGAAGGTTAATTGGAATCTCTGTTTGAATTAAATAATAATAATGTCCTGCTTCTTTTTGTTCAATCGAATTAATATTGTTAGAGAAATTTTATGAACTGTAAATCAGAAGCTGCTAATAAATAGACTAGTAAAAAGTACAACAGAATCCTGATTATGAAATGAAAATTTTAGTAATCTAGAATTAGAATGCACGATGCCAAGAAAGATAATTGTTATCGAAATTTTCTCACAATTCCTTAAAATCCAAATTTTTCTCTATCTTTTAAACAAAAAAATAAAGTTATAACGTAGCGAACAAATGTTTTCTAACAATTAATTAAGAAAAATATTTAAGTTATATTATAATTATCTAAACATCAACTGTTTTGATAAAAGATAACTGAAAGCTGGTGTTGTTGTATATCAAAATTCCCATGAATGGTGGAACTCCCCGTCTGTAATGAGAAAATTAACTAGAATATAATATTAAAATCGAGGGAAATTTTATTTGTATGTAAATTTCATATTGCGATTTCATCTTGTATCAGTATACAAAGGGCGAATGACCAAAGTGAATACCAACTTCCTCTGTGAAGTGCCACATTTTTAATAAGTTCAGTGATGTAGCATTTCACTCTAGTCCTAGAGAAATAACATATTAGACGAATAAATTAATAGCTAATAATAATTAACAATATTATTAACAAATTAAAATTCTATTAAACTTCGTATTAGTTTCAAGAGCGAAATATAACATATAAGCATTTACATTAATATTAATCTCTTATCACGAAAAATCTCCATTCTAATAAGCCTGCACGGGATATTTTAATAATTGAAAAACGTAATATTTTTCTTGCAACAATGAGTTTCAGGACGTCTTGATTGACACACGAAAAATTCTGAAAGCGGCACGTTCAAATTATTTAATGTGCATCTGACACGTAACTTTGTTGAAATATTTTTCCCCGCCCAATTTCTCCCCTTTATTTTTTCTTTTTTTCTTTTTTTTTTTTCACGGAACGTCTCATTTTTGCGGTATGCTTCACTTCATGCCTGTCCGTGCTAGATTCCATTAAGTGACATTTTACATTTGATTCCTTTTTTCCTTCTCGAAAATAAAAGCGAAAAAGAAAGAAACCGATACACAGATTGCGTAATTGAATTCTTGCCTCGTGTATTATTTTGACTTGCATCGGAATGCCTTTAAAATGTCCTTCAGCACGAGGACAGATCAGACGATGGTCGTTAAGTATCTTTTTTTTTTTTTCTTTACGCCAGACGCCAGACGGTTTGCGTTCTACTGCGTTTCTTGGCAATTATATATTTCTTTTACTACCATCACATAATTTAACTACCAGCCAATAAAATCTATAAGATATTAAATTCAATACAATTTTGTTATTTATTCAGTTGCAATAAAGATAATTAATATCAATTATATTAAGTAGATAATTAATAAAAAGAAACTACTGTTATTGTTGATCGAATAAAATGATATTGACAACAAAGTCAAATCATATCTTGATCCCAAATAAATATTCATATTTATAAGATATGTAAAATACTACAAATGATTTTTGTGTTAAAATAACGCTGACTTCTACAAATAAAGTTACTACAGAAAAGTAAAGTGTAAGCGGAGCCCATCTATCAACCTTCCACTCTCACTTTCCAATTTACTAATCAGAAAACCAATTCCAATGTAGATATCAATCATAATCCATTAACAATCCTGAATGCAAGTTCTAGATGCATATATCCCTTTGGATACCGAATATCATCCTCATTCAATATCTTTTTCTCACTAAATAACCAAAATCGCTCTTGTATATATTGAAATTGTAATTTAATTCTCAAATAATTTATTATTATTAAATATTATTAATATATTAAAACTATATTTGTATTTTTATGTTGATATTGAATTTTGTATAAATATTAAATTTTACTGAATTTCCCACTTGTCAAATTAAACTTTACAGTAAAACGCATAATTTATTAATGTATCATTTATTAAACATTATCTTTTTGACACGTTAAAAGCGTATTATAAACTACATTATGTCGTTCTACACATTGTCGCGTATGTCTGACCAATAAGGGTACTTACTACTACTTAAGTTACGTACATTGCGCCATGCCAGGCGTATCCAACTTTTCTATATACTTCTTCAGTTTGAATTGTCAACTAATCAATACCATGATCGACAACGAATTATATGTTATTTCATGGCAAAAAAAATTATGTAAATTCCACGTGATTTTTATATAGGGAATGTATTCAATTGCAAATACATTTACCTCGGATTTATATTATAGGTTTTACTAACGGTAACGTTATGTAAAAATACATATATACATATTGTACATACGTACATAAATATATATATATATATAT
>CAJDYZ010008344.1:23874-34670 GCA_903986555.1 Heterotrigona itama
TTGTGACAGCAGTATACGACAGCTACCGGGATCTGATGGACAACAAGAGCGATCCAAGGGTCAATAACTGGGCAATGATGAGCGGTCCGTTCCCGACTATCTTCATCTGCCTGTTTTACGCCTACTTCGTCAAGGTTCTCGGCCCCAAGCTCATGGAAAATCGTAAACCATTCGAACTGAAGAAAGTCCT
The DNA here is from genome assembly GCA_903986555.1 of Heterotrigona itama. Taxonomy (NCBI): domain Eukaryota; kingdom Metazoa; phylum Arthropoda; class Insecta; order Hymenoptera; family Apidae; genus Heterotrigona; species Heterotrigona itama. The sequence continues at coordinate 24,065 of CAJDYZ010008344.1, forward strand.
GCTGTACTACAATCTCTTCCAAGTGGCATTCTCCACGTGGTTGTTTTACGAGGTATGCGAGACGTTTTAAAGAGAAGACGTACGAAAATATTTCTCTCTGTGTGAAAGATTTTCAAACGCTGTTGAATCGAAACTTCGATGCTACGCTCACTGTATCATTTGTTCGGTGCAGTCGTTGGCAAGCGGGTGGGGAGGCTATTATTCGCTCCGTTGTCAACCAGTGGACTACTCAAACAATCCGATTGCATTGCGAATGACACATGGCTGCTGGTGGTACTACTTCTCCAAGTTCACCGAATTCTTTGACACTATATTCTTCGTGCTGAGGAAAAAGAATAATCAAATCACGAGATTGCACGTGATTCATCACGGAGTTATGCCAATATCCGTTTGGTTCGGCGTGAAATTTACTCCTGGTAAATATATTCTTCTTCACTCGGTATATTTACTGTATTGTGATCTTTTCATCATCCGCGGATCGACATGTGTAATTGAGCAATCGACGATGCTGTGCAATTCAATGCAGTTTCTACGTTACACAGTACTGGTTAAAAAATTTTCAAGACACCTTTACGGAATTTGTGTTTTATAATTCGTTTAACGACTCTTGCAACGACTTTTGACTGTATTATACAACGACAGTTAGCTAGTTTGTTACCTAGTCACATGCTAAAATAAGCCAAAGAAAAAAACTATTGATATTAAAAGATCCGTGTATTTCACAGACAGAATGTGTATCAACTTTTGGCCAGTAGTTTTTCGTCATTTAATTTACGACAATTAATCGTCTAAAAATCAACGACATGTTTACCCAGCAAAGACTTTAAGACTGAAGGTAGCTCGTTAAACATGAAAACTCGGGGACAGAAGACCGAAGGTTAAAAAGTCGATCGACAGGAAATTCCCGCGATGATGAAACGTCCCGTGTTCCCGAATCTGGAAAAGGTAACTTCCGTTCTTTCGTAATATATCATCAACGGAATAACAGGGAATCGAGCGCTAATCGAAAAATAAAACGCTTTCACTATCTCCCACGTTTCCGTCGTATGTAACACGTAACGCCAATTCCATCGATACCTGCCACACGAGCGGAAAAACTGTATCGATGACCAGTCGATCCTCAGTCTTGCACAGCTCACGATTCAAAGACAGAAAGTAACAACTTATTCGATCAAATGACGTAAATCACGTTTCCAATGTGTTTCGAAATTTGAGACTCAATTACGGGGTGTCACAGTGATCGTAACGGCAAGGGACTTTCATTTGCAGGCGGTCACAGCACGTTCTTCGGCATGCTCAACACATTTGTACATATCGTGATGTACTCGTACTACTTCCTGGCCGCCTTCGGGCCCAAGATACAGCCATACCTCTGGTGGAAGAAATATTTGACCGCCCTGCAGATGGTGCAGTTCATCCTTGTGATGGTCCACGCTTTCCAACTTCTCTTCATCGAATGCGACTACCCGAAGGCGTTCGTCTGGTGGATCGGAATGCACGCGATCATGTTTTACTTCCTGTTCCGTGACTTCTATGTTCAGACATACAAGAAGAGTAAAACAACAGCTGCCACGTCGTCGGTGAATAAGGAAACCAAGGTGAACCAAGAGAACGCGAAACAACAGAACAGCGAGAGGGAGAACGGCAAGATGTACGCGAACGAGTATAAAATGGCAACTGGCTACATCTCGGACAGTGGCCTCAGGAATCGCGTGTTTATCGACAACCGCGGTTTCCAGGAATAAGATCATATCCGTTATTACAGTATACCAGTCTTCGCACGATACGGTTTTCTGACTGATTCGGTAACTCTGCGAAAAATCGACAAAAAGAATTTTGATCTGATCGACGAACGAATTAAGTTCGGCAACTTTATTCATACTACGACGGATCGTTTGTTTGCCGAGTCTGTTGCCAACTGTTTGTTGTTGTACGTAACAAACAGCGATGAAATTACCGATTCCGATCGCTTTTTCAATTCTGTGAATCGGTCAATTTTCATTTAGTATAGTGTAAGAAATCAATCTTACTCAATTTCGTCAAATCTCTTTCCATTCGTTTTTCAATTCAAATTATCGGACGTGGATGTTGACACACGGGAATAATTGAAAGAAGTGTTATTTCATCTTTTCTAATTTGATAAGAATCCAATCGATACTTGTCTATATATACAGCCAACATTTCTTCCGTTTCTCTCTCTCTCTCTTTGTTATGACAACAATATCAAAATATGTATACCGAGAAACATATTCACGTTCAGTTTGACAAACTGCGAACGATAGAGTAGACAAATGAAACAAGTTTTGGTACCGAAAATTATCCATATTTTTCATATATTTTTCAATTTCGTTTCCAAAAGGACGTCGATTTCAAAGATTGGATTACGCTCTTTGCGCTTTTGAATTACGCTACAATGTGTCGATCGCCTTCGTTGATTAAAAATAATCAAAATAATCATTGAAAAATGTATTGTGCGAACTGGATTACGACGGACGAACGCGAGTTCATCAAGCAGACAAATTTTTTTCGCAAATCATGCTTGATATCAAGGATACATTAGATTAGATTCGACTTCGATTAGTTCAGATTCATCAACTAAATTACCTCCGGTACGGATGAGGGTGCGTTTGAATGAGATCATATACACATTTTCACGCTTTCTGTGCGAGTTCTATGTATGTCGTGTGTATAGACTGTCGGTTGTAATGTGAGTATGTACATATGTATGTATAGGCAAATGTACGAGTTAGAAACGTAAGGAAACGTTGCAATGATACCTAACCGTTACACCTATCGCCACTATTATCGCCTCGAGTCAGTCTCGCGAGAGAGTTGCTAAATCATTCTTTCTAAGCTCTTCTTATCGTTCTTCTGTCACGTATCGTTTGCAACGTTTCGGAACGAAGATTAAGTAAGGTGTATCTGGAAGATGTCACCGACACGGCGGCGGAACATCGTTACGCTTTTGTTATTGCTCAAATCATCTATTACGAATGAACTTTCTTGTTCTTTCTTTCTCTACGACTCGTTGTAAATCTTAGTCACTCGAATTAGCTGTGTCGTTCAATCATCGAGGTAGATTTACGACGGATGTAAATTAATCTCTATGATTAAGAAGCCGCGAGCAATCGATTCTTCTCGTATACGAGGTTACAAGGTGTTTAGTCATTTGGGTAAATTCGATCGATCGTTTTCGAGGGAAAATTGTCGATAAAAAAAAAAAACGACAAAAGAGACCACTCATTCGGCCACTGGAAACGCTTTGTGGTCAAAAGTCGAACGAACTTTGAAATGCTAGAGTGTTAGAATACTTGGTTGATCTAATTGTGATACAATTGCTTTGTACTCTCGGTAGTTTTCTGTGATAGTCACGCGGGTCTGTTTAAAACTGATCTCTAATAAGAAGACATACTACAAGCGTTTTCTATTACCCATGTATGAAGAATAATGATTCGACGGGATTCGTGTTGCCCCAATTCGAGAGAAGCCGATTGAATGTGACGCGAAGTATACATTCAATGCGTAGAATAAAGAAGCCTGTACAATACATTAGCAACAAATGAGAGATGTATTTATTTTATAATTAAATTGTACGATTTTCAATGAACAGATTTGTTTCCCGTCGTCACGGGGATACGCTTGGTATCTTGATTTTCTTTGCTTAATCCTTCAAATTCGCGTTTATTTATTCAATATTATCACACGTACTGTATTAGCGAGTTTCGAAATTTACTCGTTTAAAGATATTTATAAAAAGATCTTACTCGTATCTGCTGCAATCGATCGTAATCTCTACAAAATTGTTAGCTCGCGTTAGTTAAAATTTAAAGCGTTTTTTAACAGCTGAAAATTTCTAAAAAATTCAGGCGAATTATACGTTAGACCGTGGAGAAATAATTACGTTAAGACGAAAAACAGAATTGAGGAAACATTAAATTAAAAAAATTCACTATTTTAGTTTCTTTAATTTCACTCGAAATTAAATAAATAGATGCAGAATACTACTCGTAAAATTTATATGTATACATTGCATGCAGAGCATCTACAATCTCCTTTAGATTCATAAAAAATCATTTTGAAGAAATTGTAGATTTGATTCTGTTACTTTGACTTATTTTAATCTCTTATCATAGATTGTTTTAAGGTTTATTGTTAGATTAAGTTAATTTTAAGGGTCATCGCTGAAAGATATGTATATACTTTCATCTCGGAGCATTCTCCCATAATAGGTGTTTGTATTCTGGTCTGCACCTTGCACGCGAAAACTGTAGAGCAAGATTATTGGTCTTTTTTACTTTCTAAAAATATGAGGCTAAATAGATGGATGACATACTTTCTGATATGACTATTAATTACAATGTAAGTACGTACGTACATACGATCAAGACAGGTTAGCAGAAATAGGCGCATTTTTTCCTTAGCCAATCTAGAACTATAATCTGGAGAATTGACAATGCAAATAGCATGAGCGAATTGACAATGCCACTCATCTTTGAATTTATCATCCACTCAAACCGTCGTAAATCGATTATATTACGAAACGAGCGTATGATGATCGAAATTCTATATCTTTGTACAGACAATGTCACACTACGTGTGATCATTCTTTGTAAATATGATATATGTATGTCTTCAATTACAATGACTACAGGAATAGTAATTTTTTTAATAAATCAATTATTTTAGAAAATTAAATCTGACATGCGTCATCATTGTTCTGTCACTATTTAAATTAATGTTATGTGTGAATGACAGCATTCTTTTGCGTTTTGTTCTAAGGTTCGTCTTGGAATTGTGGAAATATATTTCAGTTATTGCTCTTCACTTAATGCAGCAAAAAGAGCTGCAAAGAATTACTTAATATATGATCATATATTAACTGATCATATATTAACAGGCTATAATATGATTGCGTTGAACACTTCGCTATTAATGTTGCACATATTTACATATGAGTACATAAATTAATATTCGTTAGCACTGCATTAAGAAGACATCACACATGCAGTGTATATTTTCGTAATTTTCCATTCTTTTTTATTTTGTTTATCAATAATACATATTATAAAATAAGATATTGCATAAGCAACAAAGCACTTTGTTTCAAGAGGTAGTGTTATGAAACAAAGAAGTTTAAGTTCGTATCAAATGGACATCAACCTAACGAAACATTAAGATTTCTTAAATCTCTGTCGTTCAACCCTAGCATTCAAAGTTCAACAAGATAACGAAAAAAAAAAAAATCGTACAACAAGTTTTAAGAAATTGTCACAACGAAAAGACTTCAATCTTCGAAAACGTGGCGGATTTAAGTTGTAAAGAAATTTTTCAATGTTTCTACGGACATTTGAATTTTTACAATTGTTTTGAAGAAAAGTATTTCCACTATTCCATACGCTACGTGATGTTAAAATATCTTTGAAAATACAAGTGAATTGTTCCAAAATTTTCTTTCTTCACAAAGTTATGATACAGTTCAAAATATCGACAAATTTTCATAGAATATGCAAATACTTTTGACGACTGCACTTCCATATTTCATTTACTGTTATTAAATATCTCATTTTTCATCAATAAATTCGTATTAAAATTTACTTTCAATTCAATTTTTTCTAACCATTCAATACTTTTTTTGTGTCCCATGTTCTGAAATACCGACATACTAAGAAATCCGTGATCTTTTAGCGCACTCTTAAACAACTACAATGAATTGGCGAACTACACTAAATAAAACGATCGAAGTTGCTCAAGTAACGCCAGAAATATGAAGTCCATTAGAATTTTAGCAGAGTTAAGAGTTTAACAATCCATTAGAAATGTTCAATATGTGAAGCTAGTAATTAATCAAAAACATTATATTATATATCAGAGTTATATAAGAGTTCTATCCACGTTTCACGGTATTACGATTCTTTATAAGTGTCTTTTTCATGCATTAAATTAAAATTCTAAAGTTATTAAAGAATCTATTAGCTCAAATAAATTTTATCAACAGTTCGACATAATAAGAGAGAAATTAAACCCTCTCATTTACAGATATAATCGTCGTAGAAGAAATAATTAATCCTAGACTTTCTAAATTCAGATAAAATATTTTCCATACGCTTACAAACTAGTTACCCATGTATCAAAACTACATATTATTTATTTTTCATTAATCTAATGAATATGTACATCTACAGAAACATCTAACCGAAATCGCAGCCGATCAGCTCGTATTAATTGCCATATAATTAATAATTGTATCAATTATATAATTAATTTTTAGTTTTAATTAATTAAGTTTAACTATATAATATATAGAGTAATTAATTAAGTTTAACTATACAATTATATAATAATGCAATTAGTAATTATATATCAAATAATACCAATTGTCCAAGTCTCACCACGTGGAATGTACTGCGATTGAAGACCCACCCTATCCACACTCCTTTCTCGGATAAAAATTTACTAATTTAAAACATGAATTTATGAATAAATAATCTTGATCATTGTGCAAATGAAACAATAAGAAAAAGTCAGTCACTGAGAAAAGGCTAACACAATGTCAGTCGTTGAGAAATTTTTTATAAAATTATAACAAACTATCATTGGTCATTGTGCCCAATGTCTTTCACCCACCCAAGTAGCATCTGGACACGTGAGTGAGATCCTGACAATGAACACGGAAGGGATTAATATCCTGAAAACTGAAAAAATGATTAGTTTATGTAATTTTATTTCAAACTGAATTGACTCTACTCTTTCAGATATAATTGAAATTGCAAGAGAATAAAGACGATGAACAAGACTTGAATTTGTTAAATAAGATATTATGAACAATCTAATAATTGGCTCAAACGATTAAAATCAAACAACTGGCTCCAAATTAAATATTAACAGAAATAATCCCAGGCGACTTCTTCATCAAAGTACATTTTCGAAAATGCGAAAGCAGTGTTCAAACTTGTTGCTTTAATTCAAAATCTGCCTATAGTGAAGTATCTTCTTGCACATGAAATTTCATACATTTTTCTGCGCAAAAAATTCTAATCTATTTCAAGTTCTACTAAAATTCATAATTATAAAACTCAATTAATTAAATTATTTAATATTATTATAAGAGGAAAGATGAAATTGAAAATTATTAATTATTATAACGGTTATTAATTATTAATTATTATAATAAAACCTGGATCAAGTGACTGTATCTTTCATAGCAACGAAGTCGAAGAGTATCCGTCTTCTCTACTATGAAATGCTCAAAGGAAATAGCTTTAATAATAATTATTCATAAATATTTATAATTTATCTATTCACATGGATATTCATATATTCATATATTCATATATGGCATGTTATTTTTGCAAACATTTATATCGATATTATGATATTATGATTTTATAAGTAAAAATACTAGAAATGTATATATCATAATTGTTAAAATCGCGATGCGCAAGAAGCCCTATCCCGATATAAAAAAACCTGAAAAAATGTTACTACTCACGGATATAAAAAAATATCCGCGGTCACTATGCTCATCAAAAATTCTACGTATACAACCAGTCACCCGTGCCAATTTGGACCTTTCGTCCTACGACATGATTTAGTGACTGGAGGAACATATATGCGACTCACTGGGATAGATGTGAAGAACGTTAATACCGATGCTGCACTGGAAACAGGGAAAGTTATCGTGAAGACCTTCATCAAGTAGATCCCATGGTGGAAGTGAACACCGTAAAAAATTTCTTAAAAAACATAAAACATTTTATTTCTAAAGACACGGTGTTATTTTAAGTGAAAATTTTAATTTTAATAATAATAAAAGTTGGGATTAATAATTTGATGTGTATTTATTTTATAATTATATTACCTTCTATATTTATTTTATAATTATATTACTATAATTTTTATTTTAATAATAATAAAAGTTGGGGTTAATAATTTGATGTGTATTTATTTTACAATTATATTTTATAATTATTTTACCTTCGACTTCAACAGAAAGAGAATTATAAAGAATAAAATTGAAATACACCATGGTAAAGTACTTACATTTTTAGCTTTTGAAGCATCGTAAGATTCTTCGAAGATTAGGGGAAATGAAGACTGTGGAAAATCTGTAACAAAACAATTAAACATTAGAATTTATATTTAAAAGCAAAACAAAATCTTAAGTTGGAGGTAATGGAAGATTCTTACATTCTTGGCTGTATCGACGTGTATTAATTAAATGATATTATTAATGAAGCACAAATGGAAGTAAAAGAGTGTCGAAGAAACGACACCACCAATAGGCTAGAAACAGTTACGAATCTAATACGACGTAGCACGTGTTGTTGTCACGAAATAAATAAAAAATAAATAAATTCGACAGCAAAGTGACTCCCCGCGACACGTCTCATCAGATAATTGAGAAAATAATAGGGGATGGGATGATCTTGAACGAACAGGCATGATAATTAAGACGAATATAAACATTGTGTTAACTCGCGACAAATCTCGTTGACTTGAAAGTGTTCATTTGCGATGCCGAAGAAACAGGTGCGATATTAAAAACCTTATACACATAAGCGTTGTGTTTATGTTGTTTTGAACTACGAATTTTGAACTTTAAGAGGCGTCTTCTACGCCTCACTTTATTTGAGAAATAAATAATTTTATTATATTACGCAGTAAAATTATTATTTTAACTATTAAATACATATATTCATAATAAATTATTATTGAATTTAGTATTAGAATTGTTTTTTAGATGAATTACGCATGAAGTTAAAGAATAAACAAATAAGTAAAAAATATGTGTGTACAAGCATACAATAAAATACGCGTGTGTGTGTGTGTATAACAATGAGTTAGTCAAGTTCAAGGTTACAATATTTCTATTGGTTAGAATTGAAATTAAATTAAAATTTGATATAAAATTAAAAATAACTTGTAGCATAATATGTTCCATTCATATATTTATATGCTATTATTTCTTTGATTGTTGAAAATTGTATGTAATAATTATTTGGTTAAATCTTACTTTGAATTAAAGCCACAAATGCATGTTTCATCTTAAAAATTCACAACGCAAATACAAATCCTATTGATTTAAAGCTATTGATTTAAATTTTTACCTGAGAATTTCTGGATGACACTTTTTTCTGCATGATTTTTCTAGATAACACTTTCTCTTTTTTTTGTGTTACTTTCCGCCATTAAAGGTCTGCCTTGCCACTTGAAAATCGATTATGAGAAATATCGATTACGTTCGAGAATCGTAGGAAGTGTATTCCATATTTCACCGTATAGTGGCGCTGTAATCATGCGTTTCGCACGAGATGTTAACTTGATAATAAAAAATAAAAAATCCTGGTTTAAATCAAATACACAAAATTCATGAGAAATTCTTAAAAAAGAACGAAAATATTCGTACACTAGATAAAAAATTGTTAATACATTAAACTATTATAATTTCGTAAGAGAAAATTGTAGAACAAATTAACTTGATTTTATTTTAAAAATTAAAAAATCTGACTAGGTCTGTTTATAACCTCATCTATGTTATAATACAAAATCTAATTGTAAAATTCCTAGTTTACTGACTATCAAACTGACTGATCCCTGCTTTAACAACCTCAATGGATAATTTCAATCCTTTACTTATCAATGTAATGTAAAATAGAATCATAGACGAAGTATATATATAATAGAATTGAAGAACTTAAAAATCTAAAAAATTCCAAATTTAAAAAGTATAATAAATTACGAAAATTTAATTTATCTTAATAATCACTATTAGCATTGATACGTTATACGTACTTTTCAGATTGTGTAAATCACATGCTTTTCAGATTATTATTATTATTATTATTATTTCACGATTAGTTCTTAATTATCCGTACTCGATAAATTCAAGGAGCAGATGTAATATAATTGACGTCTATCATCATCCACAGCAGAGACGGTTCAATTGTCAGTTTCGTGAAAGAATAAACCAAACAGTACTAATTTTCATCGGTGAAAGTGACAACAGGTGAAAGTCGTGAACCATGCGACATAAAAGAGATACTGGGTACTACACATATGTACTGGTTATACACATATGTACAGCACGAGTGCATGTGTTATACATGCTAATGTATTACGACAAATATATCGTACTTTTACCATCGATTACGATAGATTGCGTCCGATCAACGCGAAACAAGCATTCGTAATCAAAGGAATTAGACATTATCAATAAATAGATCAAATACGATCTATTACATAAACAAACAGATTTACATATCGTAAAAATTTTTCAATAACTTTTCCGCTATTCTACATATACATACAATTTATGTCAAGCAATTGATTGAAAAATGTAACGAACACGAACTTCAAAGATACGAGCATGTAGCGTATACGATAATAAAATTAAAATAACTGCATAATTTTTTATCGAGTTCACTCGATTGAATAAAAAAAAGAAAAACAAACGACTAACTTAACGAATTACTCTTTGGTCGATTTCGGATAATGCGACTGTGATGCGAGTCATTAATTTTTGTTCAAACTTTCCAGTATACGGAATACAAAGTCAGTCGATAAAAGCTGCTTTAATCGGACAATGATCCGATTGTTTTTTTTTTTT
>CAJDYZ010008351.1:32634-46416 GCA_903986555.1 Heterotrigona itama
GATATCTCCTTGAATATTAAGATTGTTCAGACTCTGAGCCGAATTTAAATTGAAGTCCGAAGGTTTTGAATGTATATTTTTTATTGTATTTCTTTTTCTTATAATATCGCATTTTTAAATGTATCATTCCGATAATTCTGATTAATCTCTATTCTGATTAACCGGGGGGGGGGGGGAAATCAATCATTTCGAAAACGATTTTGCGATACTGGAGTTACAAAAGATACGAACAGTGTTGTTTTTTTTTTTTCGATTATCTTTTGTATCTTTGTTACAAATTAACAATTAGTTGTTATTTCAAATCAGCATTTTTGATAAGAATTATTTCGATAAGTATTATCATGAAAAAAATAAAATAATACCCATTTGCAGGAAGATATTTTTGTTGAAGATCTACGGTAGAATTCCATTTATTTGAACCAAATTTTAGGTAATACTCTGTCTCTCTCTCTCTGGTTGAACTTGTTTATTTAAACTTATTTAAACTCCTATTACATAAACTCCTATTATATAAACTCCAATTATATAAACTATTTGTTTCTCGATAAGTTCGTATAAACGGAGTTCTGCTGTACTTAGTTATGTCGTAATACAAAGAAGTATGAAACGAAGTTCACAAACGAGGGTTGAATAGCTCTGCACTTCGCTGTGGAACGAAGAATTATCGATAATTATAGGTGATTGGCGATAATTCTCACGAAACGCCTTATCTCCACGCATATACCGATAAATATACTTATCGGTGCTGAAAACTCGAAGTCTCACGCTGTCTGTTACCATCATTTACCATCTCGTGAACTTCTCTGCTGTTTAAATCATTTATTATATCAATTTGGCACAGATCAAACTAAGAACAGACGCACGTAAAGCTTCGAAAACAAACGCGAGCGTGACTTCAAGTAGCTAGCACCAAAGTTGCTGACAAACATTCTACAGATACGAATCTACATGATAAATACTAGATTTAATCCATCATGTGATCAAGCATTCATAATCCAAATAGATAACAATAATAATGATAAAATTCGGCCTAACGCTTTTTATGTATTTCCAGATGTGGTATTCCATTGTGGTTCGAAGTTTGGACAACTGCGAGTTATTCTCTTCTTGTCCAAGGCGCATCCCCAAGGACAGGATCGTCGAAACACGGCACTTTTATCGATGCTTGAACAATACCGGATGAACCTCGAATCTTGGAATCATTGACTCTTGGTAGTTTAAAGCTAAAGGAAGGCCACCGCTCGGAAATTGATAGTGATTCTTCGCTACATGTGCATATCAATCATATCGTATTTAATTCCATGAGATTGTAGCTATCGTTATGTTTCCCTTTGAAATTTCTATTTCCGTTGAACCGTGCCTCCTCACAGTTGTAGACCTCGTCCTGTTCAACTTGTACCTTTGCCAGTCCGTTTGTCAACTTTTGCTTCATTAGTATTTATTGAATACAAAGCGGACATTCGAGTTTCCCTCGTCCGTTTCCTGGAGGGGAAATATATCTGTGAAACGATTTATAAAATTATTTGATACTCGCCTGACCCGCGAATGTGTATCACAGGCGAAGGACAAGCGACCGGAAGTGAAAAGGCTCGATTGCCATGGCGAGCCGATTGTGGAAGATATTGTCCCGAAGACGGATCGATGACGACATCAAGGACAACAACGAGCTAGCAAGGGTTTTGGGCTTGTTCGACCTGACGGCGCTTGGGGTCGGTTCAACCCTCGGCCTCGGTGTCTATGTCCTCGCCGGCAGCATCGCCAAAGAGACGGCTGGCCCGGCTGTCTGCATCTCCTTCCTCATTGCTGCCATCGCTTCCGCATTTGCCGGTAAATTGGGATGGCATTCGCGCTAGCTGCGCCCGGATATTGACAATTTGCTCTTATTAAAAACGTTGCCAGTTGCCGCAACGCCTAAAGTTTTAAACCGAGAAAGGAAAGGAAGAGTTACACTATGTCAAATTCAGTTCGCGGGACTATGCTATATTTAGCTGATATGAATTAATCAATATAATTTATTAATATGAATTTGCATAAACGTCTGCATTGTAATTTCCAAGGGACACGTGTCGTTGAAGCATAACGTTTAAGTTTGATTGTAATTGAACACGTTTTATGTACAAAGTTATGATGAATAACTCGCGGACGGACACGTAAATGCTTCTATTTTAAAGTAAAGTGTTATGTTAATTCAAGAATGTATATGTTAATACATAAGGATATTGATACATTCTTTGAATTTGCAGGCATGTGTTACGCAGAGTTTGCTTCTAGAGTTCCCAAGGCAGGATCCGCGTATGTTTACAGCTACGTGACAGTGGGAGAGTTCATTGCATTCATTATAGGATGGAACTTAATGTTGGAGTATATAATTGGTGAGTTACTCACTTTCGTTCGTTCGTCGAAGCTCGATGACAAGCAAAGATTCTTAAAGTATCACTTGTCTCTCCGAGATGTATTAATTTTATCGAAACGTTTTATCGGACTTTTGTTGTTCGTAGAAAGCTGAATTAAAATGTTTCATATGATTAAAATAGAGATGTTTGTTACGCATAAATTATTGATTGTTAAATTTGTGTATGTGTCTCTCGATCAGGTACAGCAAGCGTCGCTCGAGGACTCAGCGGTTACTTGGATGCTCTGATTGGAGATGTGATGCGCAAGACGTTACAGGCCGTGATGCCTATAAATATCGAATATCTATCAGAGTATCCAGATTTCTTCGCATTTGGTCTGGTAATGCTTCTTATAATCTTGCTCAGTGTGGGAGTGAAGGAATCGTCAATTTTAAATAATATATTCACTGTAATAAACCTAACTACTATCGTGATAATCATAGTGGCAGGATCCATGAAAGGTAATAATAATTCGCATCAAGGAATTGTTCATTCTCTCTAATGTCACTTCTATCTCACTTTTCCCGTGTCATCCAGTTGTCTGATTGTTGTCTTTCTGTTTCATTGCTTCTCTTGAAACTTCTAATATCAATTAATATCACGGTCGATAAATATTTATGAAAGTACCATGTAATTTAATTTGCCTTATCGTTTGATGGATCTGTCGTGACTCTTGCTAATTGGCTTTTTAGCTGACCCGGCTAATTGGAGGATACCGGTAGAAGATATACACAACGCAACAAATCCAGGATCGGGAGGCTTTATGCCCTTTGGCATAAGCGGGGTGATGATCGGAGCGGCAAAATGTTTTTTCGGTTTCGTCGGTTTCGATGCTGTGGCAACTACCGGTGAAGAAGCTAAGAATCCTCAACGCAATATACCCATAGCCATCGTTATTTCCTTAATTATAATCTTTACGGCTTATTTTAGTATCTCGACCGTGTTAACTATGATGTGGCCTTATTACGATCAGGTACATCAGTCCGTAGACGCGTGAAGTTAATACAACATCTTAAAATACTATAAAAAGTACTTTGTATATTCAGAACGTCGATACACCGTTTCCATATGTTTTCGATCAAATTGGATGGCCTACGGTTAAATGGATTGTTAATATTGGCGCGGCATTTGCATTGTGTACGAGCATGCTTGGTGCGATGTTCCCCTTGCCAAGGATACTGTACGCAATGGGCAGCGACGGAGTGATTTTCAAGCAACTTGCAATCGTAAATCCAAGAACGATGACACCTATTTGGGGCACAGTGGTCTCCGGTCTACTTATAGGAGTAATGACACTTATTTTTAATCTTCAGCAACTGATTGACATGATGTCTATAGGGACGTTGTTGGCATACACAATAGTGGCGATATCCGTTCTAATATTGAGGTACAAGATGATAACAATACTCAAATATGTTTACTCATTTGTTTGCTTACTTTACTGCAACATGTTTATTCTATCATTTTAGATATCAAGCGAAGGAGAATAGATCAAATATTCATTCTGTATCAGCAATGAATGAGTACAAAGTAACACCGGTCAATATTTTAAAACAAATTATTAATTTACAGAATCAGAAAGAGATAACTGAGATGTCAAATAAAGTTGCAACATACAGTATTGGAATTTTATGTAAGTCTCAAATCTTAACGCAATACAAATTTTAATACACAATCAAGATTATTCTTTACACATTTTATTACTGTTGCAGGTATCATTATATTTATCACCGGAATTTTTATTAATTATACTGATACCACAGCATTAGGCAGCAATGTGATAGAATTAGTGATATTAATCGTACTTGTAAACATGTTGTTATTAATAATGGTTATTATTGCAAGACAACCTACCCAAGATATTGACTTAGCATTTAAGGTGAACGAAAGGAAGTGAAGTGGATCCTTGTATTGCGATGAACAAAATTATGGCCAATAAATGACGCGATAAACTATTTAATATTTTATCATACTTTTCGATTCTCGTTTAACAAGGCAATATATCCATTATATATTTTTTATGAACCATCTCTTTAATAATTTGTTAGAGATCATAAATGCAAATTTGAGTTTGCACAAGCAAATTCGTATAACATTAATTTCCTATAATGCAGGAATTACTGTCTGTAATGTACAAGGGTCCACTGTATAACAAAAATATTTAATGTTATGTTTAATCATTTTTTTCATTTACAGGTACCATTAGTACCACTTCTTCCATGTTGTAGTATTTTCATAAACTTTTATTTGATGTTGCAGTTGGATGGTTTTACTTGGATAAGATTTGCTATCTGGATGTTTATAGGTACATACACTGAAATGTTAATAATATTTGAGAGAGAAAACGAAAGTATTAAAGTCTATAGTCGTATAATAAATTATTAATTAATTATCTTTGTTTTACATAGGTTTTTCTATCTATTTTTTTTATGGCATATCTCACAGTGAACAAGGAAAAAGAGATAAAAGAGAGGCTGAAATGATAAAACGAAAATATTCAGATCAAATTAGAATCGTAACCAGATTCTAATAATCTCGCTACATGTGATATTTTTTTTATATATATTTAAATAAATATTTGCTCTAAGAGAAAAACTTTAGCTATTACACATGTGACTATTGTGACAATTTTAAAATATATTTTAATATTAGATCATTCAATATCATTCATTTTTTAATAAGTATAAAACATTAGAAATAGGATATCATTCTAATTGTACAGATTATTTTTACATGTTATTCTCATAGAGCAAAACTTTAGAATTATTTCGTTGAAAAAACCTGAGATATTGTATAATATATAAGATTTTATGAAAACTTTTGTTTTCTTTTGTATCTATACACTAAAATGTACTAACATAATGTACATATTTTATTATATTATTTAGATACTGAATGCATAGATGAAATACATCATTTATTTTATATCATTTATTGTGCATTTATCAAAAAGTATATCATTTTAAGAAAAATCAAATTTATTAATATAATTCAAGTAAATGTGAGAAATTGTAGTACACATTCAGCGATAAACTGTATATATCAGTAAATAATGACATGATACAAGTATAGTAGTCCACGTTGCAAAGCTTAATATTATAATTCACAACAAAATAAACTTTAATATTTATAATAAATTTTAAATAAACTTTAATATTTATAATAAATAGATTTGTAATTAATTTACTATTAATGATACATTATAAATTCACACGAGAGAGACTTTATAAAAATTTATATTTACTTGTAGTAATTTTATCAATATTTTGAAGTAAGTTTATGCACATAATACAAGTAAACATAAAGTTATAGCATTAGAAGTATTAGAACTACATGAAATTTATTTATTATTAATACAATTAATGCATTGTTTTTTAAAAAGAGATGGAACATTTTCTTAATATGATACATTATGTTATGATTCACTTTTTTAAACATTTACAAATGTCAATTTTTAGCAATCTTTTTAAATACATCTTTGTATAAATGGAAGAAGCATATAATAAATAAGGGGTTAAAAAATAAAGATGTATAAAGGCGTTATAATCTCCATTCATCAAATATTTGCATCAATAATCTCATCTTATTGTTTTGTTTTTGTATTATTCTTGTATTATTCTTTGTTTATTACTTTTTTATAATAATAAAAATTTATAACTAGACAAGGCATCTTGTAGACTTCAATAGAGTTCTATTTTACAGATATTCTATTATTTAAAACTAAAATTAATATTTCTTGTTTTCTATTTAATACGAATTATTTAATAGTTATTTAATACTTAAATGCACATATTTGGAATGCTTTGTCGAGTGTTTCAATATAAAATTTTATGCTAA
This sequence comes from Heterotrigona itama, assembly GCA_903986555.1. Lineage (NCBI taxonomy): Eukaryota > Metazoa > Arthropoda > Insecta > Hymenoptera > Apidae > Heterotrigona > Heterotrigona itama. The sequence continues at coordinate 38,865 of CAJDYZ010008351.1, forward strand.
AAGTATATGAATGGAGTGTGTAATAAATGTGTTCTATAAAATAATCTTATTAATACTATTTTCTTTGCACATGTTTATATCTATATTTCCCCATTAAATGAAAATAACAGAAGACCAAGTAAATTTACTTTAAGAAGAATTAATTATGCATTCAAGTAATGTTGATTTTTGTACGTTGTAGATAAAATAATGCTTTTCTCATTTATTAAATACATTATACATTTAAGTTTGTGTGATTAAATTGAGTATATCAAGGAAGCTAAGCCATGTAAAATATACATATGCACATACGCATTGACTTTTTTATTCATGAAAAGTATTCGAAAATCAAACTATAGTAGAGTACTGTGTTTTTTTGGTAATAATTCAATATTTTGTATACGCGATTTTTTAAAAGAATCATTATCCATGTAAAAGTCAGACGTTCATTTGAGTTTATTTATAAGTCCCTCTAAACTTACATGCTGCCAATTTGCCTGTTAATAACAATTACACCTATGTAATTTAATTCAATTTAAACTACACAACATCATATAACATCAAACTTACCCCTATTCCTGTTGCCCAACCAGTCCCAGCTGGATTCTCATCACTAATACCTATTCTACGACACAGTATACCAGCTCCTGAGACTGCCCAAACTTGTCCCTGTTCTCTTGCAACGGCAACATGTCGAAAACCTTGCTTCGCATTTATAACAGACATATCTGAACAATACAAAAACACATTATATACTGAACATGTAATACAGTACATAACATTATTATACTTATAATTATGAAATAATTAAAAACAATTCTTTATAATAAATTTATAATAAATTTCAATATACTATGAATCATCTAAACTGATGTGCTAAATCACAACTATAGACCTAAGATTATACCTATAGAACAGGAATCAGAGAGTGTATTTAAATAAACGGATGTGTTGTCAATATTAGCGTTTCCCAACTCGAAGCTTGTTTTCAAAGGTAATACGCAGAGTTTCCCGAGAAATGCAGCCCTTGAGGTTTGCATCTTATATTTTTCTGGAATTTTTGTAGAAAAAATTAAGTGGGTTTCTGATGAAATCGTCACGTAACGCTTTGATAAACGTATTATTCGTTAGTTTCAATCTTCGTCTAACTACAGATTAACGCCAATGTTTCAAAAAATTAAGCTAGCCAAACATCTAAAAAAGTTAGCAAAATCACACTTGGGATTTATAAGGTTGGGAAACGCTGTTCACTCGACAGCAAATTTAACAATACCTATGTGTATAGGATCATTCGGCATCACAGGAAGCGTTTGCCAATGCGTTCCTTCCGGGAAAACGTTCACCTGTACACCACGACGTACGGATAATTTACCTGCCGCATCTAAAGCCCACACCACATCCTTCCCAACAGAAATTTGTTTCAAATGAGCACCCGACGGCGGTTCAACATTTTGCCATTGTATTCCTAAACAATCAAGCAACAATTAGAAAAAAAATTCAATAATAACAAAAATTTATTTATACTATCATATACCTGTTGGTTTTGTAGGAGTAATACCTAATCTCCAATAAGAGGAACCATTCTTTCCAACAGCCCAAACTTGTCCACATGGACCACATGAGATACCTACTAAAGCTTGATCACTTGGTATATGTTCCCATGAAACTCCCTGTAAGTAAATATTAAATAATTTCACTTAATTATTTATGATTATTAATATTTTCATTAATTATTTATAAAATTAATACTATGTATGTATACATATATTAACACTATATATACGTATATATACCATCGGACAAGATTCTGAAACACCTCTTCTAAACAAAGCTTCACCATTAGAAGCAACGGCCCATATATAAACAGGAGCATCCGAACCAGATTTCCCAGGTGCCTAAAAATTAGTTATATAGAAAGTTGTTTTACGCTATTGTATCGTATTATTTTACGATTCTTTTTTTTTTTTTTGTAAACAAAAAGTATCATGCTCTTTTAATATCTCTTACATGCAAAGAAACATCGAGCAATTTTGTATTCCCTAATTCTTGCCACGGTCCGCTAGTTGTTAATTGACATCTTCGAAACCATCGTCTTCGTCTAACGTAATCAGTAAATTGTTTTTTACCATGATATTGAGAAGGAAAATCTGTAGCATACTGCCACCCTTCTCTATCAACACCTCCAGGGGTATGAAAATCTACTATCCAATCTGATACCTGTAACAAAACAAGATATTTCAATATAAAACATTTGAACTCTGTTATTTAAATACTATAAAGAATATGTATATTATTACCCAATGCCAGTGCATAGATAGCAGTTTAGTATGTTCACGTGTACGCTTATGTCGTCCAGATGCGTCACTCCACATATAACGATCAGTTGGAAGACCATGAGATGTGTATCCAGTCACCGGATTCCAACGCTGGTTTTCATAAACATAATAATTGTGAGTATCCACCATGGTGTTTATTCCCGTATTACTATCTAATCCTATATAAAATAACATACAAGATTATATATACATATATTTTCAAACATATTTTTTTTTTATTTTAGAAAATATTACCTTTTAGGAATAAACCACCCCAACCACCAGTATATACCCACGCAGTACTATCATATCCTATTCCCCATGTTACACCAACAGAACAAGTTTCAACCTTTTTTAAATGTCCGCCTATTTGTCTCCAAAACATTGTAATTGGATCAATTATTACCTACATAAAATTTATATTACGATCAAGTTATATAAAGTTACTTATATCTATCTAAGTTACTATCAAAATTAATACGTACAGACATAGACTTATAAAATATGTTACATAATGTCATCAGTCCCTTGATTCGTAAATGAGTAATACTTTGCGGTAATATTCTATGGCTATAAAAAGTAAATTCTGTATCATCAACATAAATTCTATATCCTCGTGTTTCGCAAACAATCTCTAAGGTGAAATTAGAACCAGGTTTTAACGGACTACCTCCGTTTCTCTCTTCGTCGCCCCACTGTCCATTTTGATATGTATTTCGTACAATTATATTTTCTTTTAATCTTGGATTAAAATGTAATGCTACGTCATGGCTGTCCATTACAGACTTCTGTTTCAGCGACATTGTTGAATAACAGACGAAATTAATCGATAGCCTAGAAATTATGAAAATATGAAGAATTTTGAAAATTTTAATAAATCTAATTTTAAACCATTATCGTTTACCTATCTGCATCATCATGGATACAAGCTATAATTTTTAGAGAACTGCCACATCCAAAACCGTTTTGTAGAATACATTCAAAAGGTAAATCTTTTCCAGTAAACAATTCTTGTATATAACCACTATTAGCAAGTTGATTTTCCTCCAAAAATAATTCATATGTAAAATATTACTGAAAAAATTCATTGCATAACATACTGCATATAAGATGTGTTAACTTACTTCTAAAGCAGCAGGATCATATACATATACATCTCCTAACGCAGTTGTAGTCCATATTGAATTAGGGCCAGGTGTCCCGTAAACATTATTCATTTGGCAAGAAACTAAAAATATAATGAATATCTTATGCCATTCACTTTTTTATGCATATTAAATACATACTGATATACCTGAAGTTAAGTGTGCTAACCAATCTTCCATTTCAGTATCAGTAGAAAACTGTAGTCTAAGAACCTTAGAACGAGGCATACGAGGAGTATGAATCGCTATGCGTGGATTACCTGGTTCACTACAGCATACTACGCACATAATCTCAGACACAGAAAATTGCATCTAGTATCAATTACACAGATTAGAAGTTCGGAGTTTTAAATATTACAAAAAAAGATTATTTTGAATTTTCTATTTAACTTACAATTGTTGTTGCTCCGTCCGAATTTAAAATGGTTACGATTCCAGAATCTAAAGAACCACTGTCGCTACTTATCCATTCTAATTCAATAATGCAATCTTCATACGAAGTACTGCCCTTAAGTTTACATTTTGCGTCTCCATTTTTTACCCAAGATGATCTGTAATAAATTATTATAAATAAAACGATCCAATACTTAGGTTGATATAAATAACTTTATATAACTTGATCGTAATATAACTAATTTCAATTTTGTATACTTATCGAGGCCTTACTTCTCAACTACTTTCTCGTATATCGATGGATTGTACTGTACTTTTTGCAATCTCTTCTTCAGTTCTTCTAAAATATATATTCTCCATGCCTCTGCTATATCTCCGTGACCTGTACCATTTGTATCTGCAATCCTGTTTAAATCAAATATTTTAATAATTATATCTTGTTATAAAATAATCTGATGATTCATAGTGTCTGGTACTACCATTTTGGAAGATTAGACGTATCAACAAAACACGCTCCAGCTTCTACTTTATACCAAGAGGTATCACATTCAGCCCAATACATTGCTCCAGAACTTTCATCTTCTCCATAAACACCAGAATCGCTAGTCAAATCGGGATCGAAAATACTTCCATCTGTTTCTGGATGTGCTTCGATACCTACCATGGAGCCAACTGAATGAACAGGACTCCATGCAGCTGGATTGATCTACATTATTTTAATTTCAAATTTTAATTTAAAAAAACAAAAGATTATGCACAAAGAAAATGTGTATAATTATTTTAATTTAATAACTAACTTTGACAACATTGCCCATTCCTTTTCCAGAAACTACTATAGATTCTCCAGTTTTGGTCAATGACTCATTTGATATAGTTATATTCGCAACACTGGCTTCCGTTAAATCATCCATATCTAATGAATTCGCCGATCTACAATTTTATCCATTAATAAAACAATAATATTACTTGATATTAATGTTTACCTTTTTTTGCCTTCATTTAGATATATATCCTGGAAAGAAGTTTGCTGTGGATTTTTAGTAGAACTGCTATCGTTTGCACGTTGCCACAATTTCAAAGATGTTGGTGTTGGTGCAGAACGAGATTGTTCTTCCCACTCTCTAATCAGTGTAGTACCCTCACTGGTACTATGTGGTCGATTCTGTAAATGAGTATTCTTTTTTAATTAGTAAACGATATATTCGATATATATTCGATACTATATTTAAAATTCATGTAAAGTAAATACCAATGAGCCCCAACTTTGATGCCTCTGTTGTTGAGGAGTACCACACATACTATGTCTATTACTTGATGACAAACTGGCATTGCTACTTGCGCGACTGAGCTGAAGAGGTGCATTTATTAATCTCCACTTTTTACCCGTTAATTCCGATTGTGTAATACCAGAACGATAATATAAACATCTATCCTCATGACCAATAGCCCAAACCTTCAAGAATATTAAATAAGCGAACATCAATACCTTATAAATATCTTATCTTTTTGTTATCGAATTACCTGATCATTTGGAGCAACAGATACTAGTGACATTTTACTTAACATTTCCACCCAACCAGTGCCAACAGCCATTTGCTCACATACTCCACTCATTTCTCCTTTGATACCTTTTCTAAACCATACATTTCCATCTTGAGTTATAGCCCATACAGCGTCTGTACCTACACTAACTTGTATTAATTTTAAATCTTTTTTAGGAGGACCAACTTCGACCCAATCCTCTCCTATAAAATAACATTATGCTCATCAATATCAAATGTCTCAACCAAATAGTATTATAATAATGTAATAATAGTTACAAACCCATTGGATTTTCTCTAGTAACGCCTGTACGTACGATTACTTTACCAACCATCAATACAGCCCACACAAGACCAGTTATTCCAACACTGATTTGGCATACCTCGTATCCATTTCCTAATTTTATAGTACTCCATCTTTGTCCTTCAGGACATGTTGTACTAGTAGCAACACGAAACATCACCTATACAAATCATTAAATTTGTAATAAATTGAAATAACATTACAGTTATAACAGTAATCAGAAATACAAAATTTGTTACAAATTTTTTGATAAATTATTATTATTCACTAAATAATTCAAAAGATTGTTTTAGATATTATACCCTTCCATGAGCAGTTACTGCCCAGACTACTAGACATCCAGGATTACCTCCAGGTATCTGATTTCCACCTACAGATATGTCAATAAATGGTTCCTAAAAATATGTTATACGTGCATTTCATATGCGAGTTCTTCAATATTACTATAATGTAAGAATTTAAAAATCTTACTTTGGTTGCATCTTTATGAAGAGGTGCAATAGCACACCATGAATTCATAGCACTGTATCTTCTATAACGAACCCACTTCCTTCTTCTAACACAAGATTTCCATTGCTTTTTTGTTGTAAATATAGCTGGAAAATCAACTGCATATGTCCATCCCTACCAAAATATCAGATTCTCTGTGATCATAACACTTTGTTTCGATGTTGACAATTGACAACAAATCTACATATAAACAGAAAGTCACAAGAAATATGACAACAGAGGTAACTGAAAAACGAATTACTCCATTATTAACTCATTGATCACTATACTCAGATTGTTAACGAATAAATTAGAATTTGACATGATGTAATTCATATTTTATATAAAATGAGTATGATCGTTGTTATTAATGTAAAAATTAAATTAACAAAACAAAGTAAATTAAAAATAAACGTTATTATATTTACATCGTGATCTAGTGGTTGGCCATCTAACGTAGTTTCTATTTGCCAATCACCTTCCCACTGCCAAGCCATGGATGGTAATTTTACCTTATCTCTGCTACGGTCAACTGTACCATCTTGGTTAGAAAAATTATACCTATCTGTAGGTAATAATCTTCCACTAAATCCTTCTAAAGGAAGCCAACGCTACACATATTACATTCTATTAGTTTGTTAAAAATTATATATTATCACGCAATACCAAACATCTTAAACATACTTCATTCTCATATATTTCTTCCTTAATTCTTATAGGTACATCTAAGCCATGTACGTGTACATAAACTTGACGATCACCACCTATAGCCCACATAAAATGTGGTACTGCTGATAACTGCTTAAATTCAAGACCCAAATACATAAATTCCCTCCACATAGTCCCAGACGTTGACAATCCAAACACACGTCCCTCATTATTTATGGCATACAAATATGAGCTTGGCATTTTAATATTTAATAACTAAACCTCTTAATTCTTGTGAAGCAATATCTGATTTACCAATGGAATTATGTTCCGCCAATGTTATTGAATCACTGTGTAAATAAGTAATAAGATAATAATAATCTTTATAAGAGTGATTCATAATTGATAATATATAAGTGTATAGATAGTACCTTCATATGTTTAAAATCAAACATAAATGATTCTCTCTGCACTGCAGACAATATTATAATAAATAATAGATAAAATTTTTTTGCATAAATACAATAAGATAAAACAATAACCAAAAATGATTTTGGTTATATGAAGTATTTATATTTTACATTTTTCATCATTGACATTATATATCACATCCAATAGATTGGAATGTAAAGACAACTAAGTTTTACATTAGTTCCATGCGAAGATTTAAATTAATAAATTATTAGTCAAAAAATAAAGAATATTTTTATACATTATATATATATATATATATATATA
>CAJDYZ010008351.1:46477-69057 GCA_903986555.1 Heterotrigona itama
TCAGCCACCTGTCATTTATTGTTTCTACTGATTACAAGTTATGAGTGAAGTTGTCGACAAACTTGTAACATTAAGGGAATTCCTATTTAAAAAATTAAACCATCAGTAGGCGCAACTTTTTAAATTTTTTTTATAAGAATTTCTTTGTATATCATAAAATCCTATTGATATTCATAGATTCGATTACGAAGTACTATCATTTGATCATTTTTTTAACCGAAGGTATTCTCACATTTCAAAAATTAAACAAATATGTGAAACTGAACAAATTGAGAATAATTCGATTTCGTAACATTAACTTGTGAACGTAACTTATTTAATAACTAAATCTAGTTTATTGTATTGAAATTTTATAGAATCGCATCTATGCAACAAACTAGTTCATTGATTTCTATGAAACTACAAGACCCAATACAATGTAAGCACAATATAAATACACTGATTCAATAGCACGACGGAGCATTCAATTACACGTGTTGCTGTTACTAACTTTCGAACGAGAAAGTTTGGTTAGGTTAAAACGCCGAATTTGTACGACCTGTAGATTTGTCAATTATTTTCCGTAGATTCACCTTCATTTATATTTCATAAAGACAATCTTTAATTATCTTAAACAGAAGTACTGTATAAGATGGTTGTTTTCACTTGCAATAACTGCGGTGAAACATTGCAAAAACCAAAGGTTGCGAAGCATTACGAATTTCAATGCCGTTCCGCGCCTTTTGTAACATGTGTCGATTGTTTCAAAGATTTTCGGTAAGTAACTTGGACAAAACAGGATTTCTTCGTCGTGTTTTTTTCCGTAAGATGTATTTGTTTTTTATTCCAAGAGGTGATGAGTATGTGGTGCATACGAAGTGTAAAAGCGAGGCTGAGAGATATGGGGGCAAGGACTATGTTCCAAAAGCTAATGCAAATAAAGGTGAGAAAAAGCAAAAAGTGTGGATCGATGTAGTAAATAATTTATTAAATAGTGAAACAAATTTATCAATGGCGGAACGAAACTTTCTGAACATCTTGTCGAAATATGATAACATTCCACGTAAGAAAATCAAATTTTTAAACTTCATGAAGAATGTAGTAAGCAATAAAGTAAATAATCAGGTTGTTAATACTGTTTGGGATAAAATGGAAATGGCTTATAAGAGTATGCAAAATATTAATATGCAGGATGAAAAACAACAAGAAAATGGTAAGTTTTCGGTAGTTACTTTAATGTTAATTCAACTATAATTATAAACTCATAGAAAATATTCTTTGTACACAGATAAAGTAAATGAAAAGGTAAATAATGCAGATAATGTGAACACACACCAGGAAAACAATATAATTGAAAACCAAAATAATGAAAATATATATAGAGAAAATAGAAATGAGGATCATCTGAACAAAAATACAGTAAATAGTACAGAAAATGGTTGTAATGATGCTGTCAATAATATTAAAAAGAAGAAATCGAAAAAGAGGAGAGTGTCTGAAACAGTGGAGGAACAAATGAAAGAACCTATTGTCAAAAAAAAAAGTAGAAGTAGCGTAGAAGCACCTGCTGTAGAAGCTACGCAAGATCAAATTTTGAAGAAAAAAAACAAAGATATTACAAATGTATCTGTAAAAAAAAATGAAACTTCATTTTCTGAAACATCGGTCAATCAATGTGACAATACCACAGAAAAATCAACCTTCAGTTGGAAACATACTATTTTAGATATAGTGAAGAGCAAAGGAGAAATCTCCTTAAAAAAATTGCAAAAAAAAGTAATTTTACAGTATATGAATTCATGTTCAAATACTATATTGCAAGAAAAAGCAACTAGTAAATTCAATAAAAAACTAAAGAAGATATCAGAAATAGTCATTTCTGATGAAAAAGTAACATTAGCTTAATTAATTGATTGCGTGTTATTTTTATCATAAATTTCAACGTTTTTTTAAAATCACAAATTAATTTATGATATTTAACATATATCGTTCATTGAGACTTACTTTTACACATGCAAAGAAATCGATTTTATAGAATACTATTGTACAAGATGATTGTAGAAAAACATGTTTTTGTGATTTAAAAAAAACGTTGAAATTTATGATAAAAATAATACGCAATCAATTAATTTAAGCTAATGTTACTTTTTTTTAAATAAAATAAACAGATAAAACTTGTGGTATCACAGAATTTATTTAAAAGTAATCTACTAATAAACATGTATAAAATATATAAAATGACAACAATAAATGATACAATATCAATTTCTTACAGTTTATGTAATGTAAATAATTACATAAAATTATTGATATAGAACATGTTCGCTAAGAAACAACACCGGATATGGAACTTTTAAATAAATATTTTGAAATTAAATATTTGTTTTGTTGGATTAGATTTTATCAAGTCTTTAACATATTTATGATCTTTACAAAAGACTCTTTAGCGAGAAGAATATATTGAAATACCATTTGAAAGTGGATAAAAAAATTTGAAGCTTTAGTATTTCCATTAAACATTTGAAAACTTATCTAAATACCAAGCGTGATTACTCATGGTAGTTAAAAGGCCCCATTGAAGTACTTTGGAATCACTTGGACTAAAACTTATTAATTGTTGATCAAACAACTGAGTAACTGTTCCACCAAGTGCAGTAAGAATTGCAGTTCCTGCACAAATGTCCCACTTTTTTATTGCAGTCATATGAACATATGCCGTGGCGTTTCCACTTACAACTTCTAAGAATTTGTAACCTAAGTATAGATACTATAATAAATTCATTGATTCATAAAAGAAAAAGATTAGACTAAATGAAACTAAGAGAATTACCTGCACCAGCTGCCGAAATAATGTTCACATCTTTACCAAATGCAATCTTGGCAACATTGTAAATTTGGCCTGCATGTGATTGTGATATAATCAGTATTGGCGTTTTTTCATCTTCTAACTAATTTAAAAAGAAAGATTTTATAGAACATGTTTTTTATTACATTTTTAATGCATGTTACCTTATGTAATACTTGTAAATTTTTTGAAATTGCATGATTGGTCCATGACCAAAACAAGCTAGAATTTTGTTTTGTTTCAAATGGTTTATATATAACACCTATTACAGGTTTTCCTTTAACAGCAACGCAAACCATAGTCGTAATATATTGCAGCAAATTCTCTGGAAGGAAAATGATTTATTGAAATAGATTAGAGATAATTAATAGAACATATTATAAAAAGAGTATGATACATAAAAAGCTATGAATATTTGAAAAACCTGTAAACTCTTTTGTTGCATCTAAAGGATCAATCCACACAGTAATATCATCTGTATTGATAATTTCATCTTTAATATCATAATCATTTAAGACATTAATATTATCTTTTATATTTGACACTACAACTTTATCACAATTTTTTGATGTTTCCTCTGATATTACTGTTATGCTTGGAAATACTTCTAACAAGGAATGGTACATTGCGCAATGTGATTTATAGTCTGCCTCTGTTACTAAATCATTTAATCCTATCAAAATCAAAAATGGCACAAAGTCATTTATGCAATTATGTGCATTTAATATGTTTTAGATATTTATAATATGCATTTTCTAGATATATAATATCATGTATTATCCATGCATAAAATTACTTAATTACCCTCTTTTGTTTTTCCTTTGCTTTCTATTTCAAATTTTGCTTGATTGTGAACTGCTATCACTTCAGAACCACCAATTTCTGCTGCTGTTATAGCAGCAGCGAGAAGTAACTTTAAAGAAATGTTCTTGTCCCGTATATTTGTATATAAGAACCGATTTGTATACAAATACAACAGACTTAATGATATAATGACACCACAAATTATGGTTTTCCTCGTTCGGATATTCATTCTGATATGTATAATATGATTAAATTCTCACATTAAATTAATATGCAGGCGTAATTTCGATTTATTTAATACAGTGGAACATTTTAATTATCTCGTATGCGGCCATTTTTAATTCATCTGAAATCCCCAATAACATTGGATCTTTACAGTCTATATACAAGATCGGCACGAGACCTGAAAATTATGTGTGTATATTTTAATATTTTGTACATATTGATCGAAGTTTCGTTAAATTATTATAATAGGTTGATCCAAATGAAAGGAGAGCTGATCAATTTTTTTAAACATATTTCGTGATAACTTTATTTTAGTAAGGTTATATTAGGTTAAGTACATTGTAAATTTAATTTGTTAGCATAGTTCAATTTAAATAGGTAAGTTCAAATTCTCTAAGTTTTGTATTAAATTATAAAGAAATTAACGAGAATTAAGTTATGATAGATGTATTATTGAATTAAATCATTTATTTCGAAATGAATCGTGCTTTTATTTATCAAATACAAACTCTGCATTGTATACTTTACTTAGTCTTACATTATGAGATATTATTCAGGTCTCTGTGTAATTAAAGCATTTCTAGTAAACATCAGTAAACATCAAATCTTTTCACATTATTCTATAAAAGGATGAGTTTTATTGATCAATAATAATACATGTCAGAATTCTAATGACATTATGTGCAACTTAGCATATTTCGATTTAAAAAATAATGAACAGCATTCTGATTACCTTCAGAAACATAGAATTAAGTAATATTGTACATTCAGATATATATTTATGCTTATAGTTAATTTAGATTGCACACCGCAATATTCAGTTAAAATAATTGCTTATATTTTTTTTTTATCTAAACTGATATAGTGAGATATGAATACATAAATAAACAAGATAACAAGCATAATAATCTATATTTTTAAGGATACTATTTTAATAATGATTACTGTAATATATTAATTTGATACCATTCTATAGTGCATTTTCTACACAAATAATGAAACACTTTCATTGCTTGTTAGTATTATGCACTCTTCTTGGCTGCATTTTTTGCATTTTGTAATTTATGCTTTTTCTATTCAAAAGTGGGATAATATGTATCATTTATAATAACATCGTAATAATTTATAACTTGATAACTCACGCATTTTACATCACTCTTTTGTTGTAATAATAAGTAATATGCAGCCTTTGTTTTTTCTTTTTTTTTTATTCTCTAACTTATGCATCTAATTCTTTAAATACGTGATAAAATTACTTCAGCAATTTTGTCTATGAAATTTTAATAATAACTTTAAGACACGAAAAATGTCATTCCACTTGGTCCAGCATTAACTGCATATTGACAAGTTGTTAATAACTTTTGCAGTTGCTGTTACACATTGTCATCTGTTTAAAACATAACAGAAAATGCTGCATAATTTCCATAACAAATATTCGTTAAATAATCAAAAAATCTTGTTATTACATGTTATAAAAAAAATTCTGAACACAGAATTTACAATTATAATGTATCAATTTTATATAAATATATATATATATATATATATGTATGTATATACTTACCATGATACCACCATTTTGTTTTCTTTGGATTTTTACTGCATGTTTTAACATAAAAGGAATTATCAGGTGGCCTTTTCTGCAGTAAAAAATTACTTTTAAGCATATTTTTATTAGGTCCATGCAAAAAATTGTCTTTCTTACCTTTTCTTTACAACTGCTCAACATTGATACAATACTTAAACAAATGCTTTGTACACTCAAAGCCGGAGACCAATCTTCTGTTAAAATGGATAAGCAAATATGGCCATTGCTATAAATATGCGGATGTACCGGTATATTTCCACCTATGAAAGTCACTTCCGGTGAATCAAAAGGATATTTAGAGCTGAATCTAAATTGCAATTGAAATTGTTCGCCTTCGTATAAGGTGCCTTTTGCACCTTCCATGTGAACAATCCATTGTGTTAAATTTTGACTAGTAAGATCTTCATCGACATGTACACCTGGCGGGGGTTCACGTATTAAAGATGTTAACTCCTTCTGCAGCCTTCGCTGAAATGAAATTTTTTATATATAATGGAACTATTTAAGGTTCTTACTACTTAAAATCCAATCATACATTGAAACTGTATAAACTATTTGCTTCAATAAAAGATCTATTTTCACAGTTGAACATATATGTTCAAAAAGGTTGAATAATAACTTAATGTGTCAATATTATTAGTGTGTTTAATAATATTTTAGAAATAGAGTATAATTTTCGTACTCTTGTTGTATAAAAGATATCAATTCCAATTCAAAAACTTATAATATACACGAGACTTGAATCATCACACAACAAACACAATTGATTGAACGCAAAATAAAAACTGATCCTCGTCACGTATAATGAATTATCTTTCAAAGAGGCATTGCAATGTCAGGTCTTCATTTATTCGCTGCTTATCAAAAACTATTAAAAAAGACAAAAATAATTCTCGATGGGGATAGAATAGTGAGAAGCAGCGCGTCCAATTTGACGTGAAACGTCATTCGAGTATCGATGGATAATACACGAGCAGATTTCTCTTTTAACGAAGACGACGTTTCTCTAACTTTTCGAAAACACGTCAAGTGTTAAACAACCTGATCGAAAGTTCGTGAAAACGTAAAGACGCGTCGGGCTTCGACGTATATCAAAAGAAATTTTTCCACTAACTTACCTTCGATGGGGACATTGCCGCCATTGTCGATTTATCGCTCATTGCAACATAACGCGAATTACTTTGCTCTATTTGCTCCTCGTGTTTAAGAATATAAAGTTGCTGCAGTCAGGGTACTTTGCATTTTTTTTTCTTTTTGTTTTTTTTTTTTCTCCTTCTTCTTTCTTTCCCTTTAAATTTCGCGTTACGCCGTCATGCGTTGAAAAAAGAGCGGTAGCACGACAGTCGTAGTGGGGATCAACGTAAATCAGTTGAATTTGACAGCCATTCCCAGGTACTAAGGCGAGTACGTAATATACGACTGTCACTGTATTACGGGTGGTAAATATTTGAAGTGGATGAAACGCAACAATTTTGCAACGACTGTTAACATCGAATGAATCAAAATAAATAATTGTTGTCATTTCAAGTCTGATAAATTTTCAGATGTATGATTATTTATGTAAAAAGAGCTGTGATCACGTGTGATATGTATATTAAATTGTATAGATTGTAATGTACGTTAATTTTTGACCTTCTTTGTTTCTGATTCTTTTTTCATTCTTAAATTCGTTTTAAAAAAAAAGGAAGAATAAAATAATTACATGAGACATCGTGTATATAATTGTTAATTCTTTTTTTTTTGTTTTAAGTTCAAGTCACAACTATTGTGGTTGATATTTTGCTCGTCATTTAAACAATCAATAAAAAATCGTTTATAAATCGTATATTACGAGTATCATATTTTATTTCTATAGTAAAAATGATCATAAACAAATTGTTTAAAATCGTTGCAAATGAAATATACACGCGGTTAATTTTATAAATAATTTGCGATTGCGTTGTAGACTGCGCTAAAATGGTAAAATTCATTGGTTAAATCATTTCAATTATAATGCAGTAGTTCGTAAGAACTTATTTATACATTGTACTTATATTTATAGGTAATTATATTCATATAATTATGTTTATATAAATTTCTATAAGTTTAATGTATGAATAATCAGGCTTATTGTTTGTGCAACATTCTTACGTTCTTATAATGAAATAGTTTATTATAAAGACAACTTTTTTGTTTCAGTGTCGATGTAACCAAAAGATAAATTATTGATGACTTCAGCAGAATATTTTATTAGCTTAATCACTGTATCAAGTGCTAAAAAGCTAGCTACTGCACTTGTCTTATGTTTTATTTTGTATCATGGATTAATGCACCTAATATATGGTAAGTCACTTTAAACTTTTTCGTGTAATAACATTTTATAGTTTGTTATATACTTTGCATTAAAAGTATAAATCATATGTATATATTATTCAGGTAGCGATTCTTGTAAGTGGTTATTAACAGAAGGAAGGTATAAAGGAGACAAAGAATGGCAACCTTATGGCTGTATGATGCATTATTACACACAAACGTAAAAATCTAAGTCACTCTAATATTGTTACAAATGTGTCAAAAATATTTCTTAAAAATATAATTTTTCCACATAGAGACAGCCGCAGATGTTTGAGATATCTAGCTTTCATGGGCCACCGTAATCACTTTGCATTTATTGGAGATGCTAGGATTAGACAACTGTATAAATCTTTTATATCACAATTTGTAATTGATGGGAAAGCGTCAGATCTGACAGAATTACCAGAGAATTCTGATTTAAATTTTAATGATGCACAACTTAGATTAAATGTACAATTTCTATGGAGATCTCAATTAGATAATTCTATGATAGAAGATCTTAGGAACTGGATAGTAGTTATCTATTTTAAATATAAAAACACACTAAGTTAAATTACATATACAATGGGATATTAATAATTTTTATTTTTCAGAAAACTGATGCACCTAGTTTAATTATTTCAGGCTGTGGAGCAAAAACAATTCTTGCTAATAATAATAGTGATGCTCAATTGTATTCTGAGTATAGTATGGGATTGGTAAGACTTGTGCAACCAGTGGACTTTTTAGTTAAAAAAAATACAAAATATTTATGGATGCTTCAAGATCCAGTGTTAAAAGAAAGACTGCCAGCCCAATTATCAAGCATAGGTAACAGGCAGATTAATTTATGTAATAAAGCAGCAATAAAGGTAAATTTTATTTAAGAATTTTTGTACAACTATTTTAGAAAAGTTTGCTTACATATTTATCATATACAGATACTATCTCATAGTGAAGCTCATATATGGGAAAGCAGTAAACTTGTTGGTGCAGGCGTATTAGAGCAAAGTCCAGATGGGTATTTAGCTAGCCCTTTATCTTTGAGACATAAGATTCAAATATTATTGAATACTTACTGCAATGATCATATGAATTTCGATGATGGTAGTTGTTGTAGTTATCCAGAACCAGCTACAACATTACAGCTATTAAGCTTATCTGCACTTGCTTTATGGTAATCTTTTCTATATTGCTATATTATCTGTTAAATAAATAGTAAGTAACAGTTCATTACAGTGTAGTAATTGGTGGTGGAATGTGGTTCTATAGAAAATTTTGTTACTATCGAACTGAAATTTCTTATTTGCGCGTTACTACTGTTGAAGTGGAGAATACTGAGGAAGCAGATAATTCTGAAATTATACAAATTGAGCAACCAGAAGTACAAGATTTTTATACATTAATGACATCATTGGCTGTTTTATCGATCATCTTATATTACTTTTATTTATGCGATAGGTATATAAAAACTCTTTCTTTATATGATCATATTGATAATCGCTATTAATAATGAATTTGTATTTGTATTTAGAACAAATTTTTTTATGAAGGAGAATAAATACTACAGTGAATTTAGTTTTTGGTTACCTCTTGGATACATATTGGCTCTCGGTTTATTTTTTACTGAGGATAGAGAAAGAGGTCCAAGAACTTTAAATCGAGAACAAACAGATGAGTGGAGAGGGTTGATGCAAGCTGTAGTGTTAATCTATCATGTTACTGGAGCTAAAAACGTTTTGCCCATTTATATGTATTTAAGATTAATTAATTCTGCTTATTTATTTCTCTCTGGATATGGACATTTTTGTTATTTTTGGCAGACAGGCGATGTTTCTTTAGTGAGATTTGCACGAGTACGTATTATTAAAATATTAAATATCATATATATAAATTACGTGTTATGTATCTATTTATTATTTTTCAGGTAATGTTTAGGCTAAATTTCCTAACAGTGTCTCTATGCCTTTGTATGAACAGGCCATATCAATTTTACCATTTTGTTCCATTAGTTTCATTCTGGTTTTTAGTCATTTATTTCTTAGCCTGGTTACCACCAAGAATATATTCTGGTAATCTAAACGAATATGGACCAAGAGCTTTGTTATACCTCGCACTGAAACTTTTAGGTCTTGTATCAATGATTACAATATTATATATGTCAGAGGTATTGATTTACAAGTTATTCACATTTAGAATATATACTGTAACAAAAATATACAATGTATGATCACGTAATAGGTATTCTTCGAAAAAGTGTTTGTAACAAGGCCATGGAAAGCATTATTTGTTACAACTGATGACGATATACGTGAATGGTGGTCACGTTGGAGAGTGGATAGATATAGTGTAGCTTGGGGCTTAACTTTTGGAGCAGGTCTTATAGCTTTGCAAAGAATAGATCACATTCCAGGAACTGCGTTATCATCCTTGCTAGCATTAATTTCTCTAACTGCTTATACTACTTTTACGATATTGTGTCATTCAGTATCCGAATGTGAAGAAATTCACTCATATGTTGCATTTATACCAGTAATTATCTGTGAATATAGCTTATTCTTAAATTTATTTTCGAACGATTAAATTTAAATGTAATTTCTTAATTACAGATTATAGGATACATAGCGCTTAGAAATGCATCATTAGCACTACGTGGTAAACATTCAGCTCTTTTGGCTGGCTTAGGTCGCATTAGTTTAGAAACTCTAGTCGCACAAGGTCACATTTGGTTGGCAGCAGATTCACACGGTGTACTAGTTCTATTGCCTAGGTTTCCAGTATTAAATCTTTTAGTTACGTCATTCATTTTTATATGTGCAAGTCACGAAGTAAGTAGTTAATTATTTTTATATTTATAATTCATTATGTTTAGATAGATTTGTAATGATGTTTGTAAAGTATAAAATATGTTATAATAATATTTCATTTATTTTAACAGATACATAGATTAACTCAGGTATTAGCACCATACGCAGTACCAAATGATTGGAGGCTGGTAGCTCGTAATTTGTTATTATTTATTGCAGTGCTTGTACCTATTGGTATTCATGATGGAATGTTTTGAAAGAGACTCTTCTATGATTAATAAAATTCACTGTAAAAAGCTGGTTTCATGTACATGTAAATATAAAGTATAGTAAATGTATAAGTTTGTACAATTTTATCATAAAAGCTTTGTAAAACAAAATGTTTGAAGATGATGGTATTTATTCAGTTTTTTCTTACTTTATTAATTTTTATACGAGGAAAATAAATAAGTAAAAAAACCAGAATGTTTATGTTATTTATTATTTATATATTTTCCTCTTCATTTAATTAAAGAACATGTACAGTTTAGAAGTTACTTTTTTATTTCTAAAGATAATATTACTATTTACAAATTTATTTAGATAATTTGTCTATCTAAAAATTTATTGCCTATCAAAAAGATTATTTTTTTGAACTGTGTATTAAATTATCATGTTTTACATGACTAGTATACACATCATAGCCTAGAGATATAGTATTATCATAAAGAATTCTATATTTATTGGGCAGAAAATAGAAATTAAAAGTTTGGGCTGGTGGCCAAATGATCCATTCTGCTATGTACAATCTATGTGCTTTCTGAATAATTTCATTTTTCAATTCGGACCAATTACTTTTTTCTAAAATACCTAATGTTAAAAAGAACACTGCAATACAAAGAGGAGAACAGACTAACTGATCTATAACAACTTTTTTCAAAACAATGTCAATTCTACGACCTGGTAACTTATTATCTAAATATTTGTACCAATAATGACATACTATACCAATAGTCATGCCAGATATTGCCATGTTTCTTGTTCTTTTAAAACTCCATTCATGCCACTCACCCTATAAAATATAAAATCAACTACATTATATATATTTCAATGCGAAAATCGAAAACTAAGAAAAAATTTCACACTGAAATAAATATTTTGTATAAATACCTTTAACATTTCATAATGTTGTTCTAGTACGTCTCCAACAGCAGAAAGAGAAACAGATATTGTTACATTTGTATAAAATAAATATTTTGGAGAAAATAACTTTTCTTTAATTGCAGGTATTTTATTCAAAGCTAAACTTAGATTTCTAACGATATTCATAATCTAAAAAAAGAACAAAATAACATTTGCAATAACTATAATTTTAAGGTTAAATGAAATAAGATTGAATAAGTTTATAACCTATTACATGAAGAAGGCTTCATTTAATTAAAGCAAATATTACAAAATTTATAATATTAAAATATATAATAATAAATAGACTTACAGTTAGAAATAAATATTTAGCACCGTATTTAATCTCAACATTTCTGTTAACATTTGCAAAATAGTTTTTTCACCGAATAAATATCACTCCGCATGTATTTTTACAAAATTATTACAAATTGAATTAAGTGTTCTAATGCGAAAATTTCATTTTAATCCATATACGCGACATATACTTTAGAATTACTTTTAAATGCGACGTACACTGCAAATTTAGGTCTTGTTCTATTTAGATATAAAATTAAATATGTAAATGCCGCATTCATTGAGACATACACGTGCATATATAATTTGAAGTGCTGCGTATGTACATGTATAAATAACAAAGATTATATTTATTTTGCAGATAAAAATATAAAAATGACTGTATATGAAATGCCAGATTTACATCAGAAAAGAAAGCATGAGAATACAATTAGTGAAAATAATTCTTTAATTTCAAATTGTTGAATGAAATATTTAATTTTAGTCTTGTTATACAATGCTTGAAATGTATTTTATGTATTTTAATAGTGAAAATTTTGGGTGAGTAACAGATCAATAGATTAATAAATCATTATTTGAAGTTGTATTTGTTTACAGTTAATGATTCACTACAATTCTTAGTCATCATAGAGAGTACTTAGAAACTACTGTTTTTAGAGATTGTAATCATTATTATAATTATTCATTTATATTTAACATATGGAACATTGTTTGGTGCTACAATCATGTTTAATGATTTTAAAGCATTATTATCGAGTTTAAAAAATATACAGTTTGATGTATTATCGAGTTTAAAAAATATATAGTTTGATGTATTCAAAAGAGTTAGTCATATTTTCACGTTACATATAAGTATTTTTACATTAATTTATTAATTATTATATCACATTAATTATATCTTCATGTTGTATATAAGAATTTTGCAAATACTTATATCTGATTGTTAAATTACGAGAAAAACAAATGTATGTACGTACCTAAATGAGTTCAACAATCAAATTTCGCGCGCTGACAGTAGAGATAACAGTCCGTTGATTTGGCGCCTAAACTAATAAAAATAGCGGGAGTTTACGTACGTCAGCGTACAGTTGGTTATGGCAATTGGCTCAGGCACGTCATACAAAGATTTTGAAAGTCTTCAACGGATTTCTGGCTTGTACGTATTTACTCGTATATAAGGAGGAATGTCTCAACCGTCAGTAACAGCGTATTTTAATACGCGTAAGCGTCAAGCAACTGACGACCTGCGAAGCAAGGCAAAAGTTTTGCTTCTTGATCAGGAGAGATCCAGATCGGTGAATAACCAAATTCAAGCGTCGATTAACGAGGACAATTCCGAGCCATTAGCAGGAACGTTAGCTCCGATTCAAGAGGAAGAAACAATGGGCACGAGTCCGAAGGTTATCTTAGTCCCTGCCAAGGAACCAGATGATGATCGTACGTCAAGGCCCAATACAGCTGTTCGGAATATCCAGTTTGATTCTCCTAAGTCGAGTGGCCAAAAAACGCCCAAGCACAGTACTCGCGGACGAATGATTCGTTCGCGAAAATTATCTGGCCACGAGGAAGGCCAAGCAGATATCAGGGAGAGCTTTCAGAAGCTCACCGAGGATTCCGACACTAAGAAGGTGCTCTTCGAGAAGAAGGGTGCACTGAGTCCAAGGAAAAAACTTCTAGAAACGCCTAAGAAGAACAATTACTTCACTGAGAACGATCATTTCACTAACAATGATCATTCCACTGAGAACGATCATTTCACTGAGAATAATCAATCTACTGAGAACACAAGGAATGTCTCAACTGATCAATCATTGGTTAACTGTATGACACCAAAGAAAGCTTCAACTATGGACAGTTTGGCGAAGCAGGAGTTATCCTTGAATGATATAAGAAATAAAATTAAGAAATCTTCTAAGCTTACGGAGTTGAAAGCTTCTTTGACTCGTTTTAAGAATTACGAGCAAAGTCTAGGACAGTTACACAAACAGAACGACAAGAAACCGCAAATACAGAAGTTCGAGAAGATCCAACTTGAGATACCAGTTAGGTAAGACATTTGTGAAACAAAATTATCTCTTTTGTTAATTGCATATTGTTTTAAACGTTTTTATGTAACATTCACGTTGTTGTTGTTGTAGCCCGAAAAAAGCATATAAATCTCCTAGTAAGATAATATTTAGTCCTTTGAAAGACAAGCAACTGATGAACGTCAGCCCTCAACGTAGAATTTTATTCGAGCCTAAAGAATCAACACCAAGCCCTGTGAAAGGTAGCCCAACTAAAGCACCTGCTTATCAACAATACTTAACACTTACTGAAAGTGCTACTCCTACTTTGCCATTGCCGTATCACTATAGATTTTTGGCAGAGGCGTTCAGATGCGTTGATACAGTATGTTATTTTTTATATAAAAATTTGTTTTGTTGTATTGCGTACTACATACTACGTATTTAAATACATATTATTACATTGCTAATTTTACAGATTTCCGCAATGTTGTTTAATCGTAAAGAAACAATAACTTTTAAAAAGCTGAAACCTGCAGTTCAAGAGCTGTTGCGTAAAAATTTCACATTGGAGCATTTAGCACAGATCAAGACCATTTTCCCGGATGCGTACGTTTACAGTCAAGAAAAGCATCATACATTTGGTTCCTCGTCTAAACAAGATAAATATGAATTAATTCTAACACCGATTGTTGAAGAAAGAGATGGAAGAAATACCCCAGATGCAGATGATGTTTTGAAAACAGCATTACAAGTCAGTATGGGACCGCGAGTGTTGCTTGATAGACGAAGGAAATTTTACAATATCTTGCTTGGTATTTAATTTAATATAAAATTCTTTGAGAAATTTTTATTGCAAATATCATCTTTTTTATTTTTTTAAATGCAGATAAAGTAAAGGACGAGCACGAAAAATTTTTAGTTAATTTGGAAACGCCAATGTATGTTCCAAAAGAAAAAATTCTGCGTTGGCATCCTGAATTTGATGTTGAAACTTGTAAATCAATTGGACAATCTGATTTACCACAACCACCTAACGTGGATAGAATGACAAGTGCAAAGGATGTTCTTGGTAAAAAGAAAGCGTATACTTCATTTATTTTCATGTATTTTGATTTTCCTACTAATCTCATTAATTTTTTTAGACAAAGCAAAATCTTTATTCAGTTGTGGCACACGCATGGAAAAAGCGTTGCAACGATTGGCAGAAGCAAAGATGACTTCAAAGACTCTTTCTCCAAAGAAAGATGAAGTAAATACTGCTACTCAAACCGATGTGCAAAAAGTTAATATTACTATCATGGATACTCCACCAATTACACCTACTGTACACAATAATTATCTTACTAGTGCACTAAAAGGCATACCAAAGGCTCTTCTTGAAAAGGTAAATATTTTCATTTTTGTATTTTATTATATCTTAATAAATTTTTGTATTTTATTATATCTTAATAAAAAAAAAAAAAAATGTTATACATCAGATTCGTGCTAAACAAGCTGCTAAAGCGTTGGAAGCTATGACACGTTCACCAAATGCTGAAAAAGAGGCTATAATGTATTCAAGATTACCTGAATTGGTTAAAGTTTTGCGTAACATTTTCGTAGCTGAGAAAAAGGGAGTTTTAACATTGGAATTTGTAATTACTAAGTTGGAAAATTCCCTTAAAGCTAAATTAACTCCTGCTGAATTAGAGGAGCATTTACGTTTATTGTGTAAATTGCTACCTACATGGACTAGTATACATAACGTGCGAAAAGTAAATTATTTGAAATTGCAGAAGGAAATCGATCTTACAAAGGTAATAAAAAAATTAGAAATCATAGCTAATGACAAAGTAAAATCATCATGACATTTATGATGTAATGATTATTCCCTTTTTTTTCTTGCTTCAAATTGAATTATATATATGCATTTAATTCTGATCAATTCATTTGCAAAATATTTGCTGTTAGTTATTATTGCACTACGTTCTCAAACAATTTTATTTTAAGTAGTTGTGATTAAGAAGAAAAGAAAGTAAATTAAGCTTTTTTCTTGCTCGATAAATATCTGATTTATTTTGTGCTAAACATGGGTTAACTATTTGTTATACTTTATATAAATTCATAATATTTTTATAAAATGTATTATATAATGGTAATACAATTTTTTATATAAGTATCCAACACTATCTTTTTTTCTTTGCTTTATGAAAAAAGTTATTTAACTCTTTCCAGTCCAAATTATTTTTCAATTTTTTTTTCAACTAGTAATTAAAAAATGTCGAGTGTGACTCGGCCACAGACGAGATATATGAATATATGATCATATGATCATATGCATATCTCTTCTGTGAAGTTATAGACGAGGTATATGAATAAATATTGCATCCGATGTATTTTTTCGGTAATAAGGTCCTCAGGACCTTACTATTTTTGTGTTACATCCTGTTGTACCGATTTTACGACCGCAGCACTACTAGTAGTAAAAATCCTTTATTAAAAATCCTTTTCCCAATGTTAAATTTAAAATATTATGTTTTTTATATTTTCATTTCCTGTCGAACAGAACAGTATGAGACAAGATAAAATTCTCTTAGAATGCACCTCGATAAGTATGCTTTGAATAAGAAATCTGAAACCTATGTACCTTTAAATATTTTGTCAGGAATTCGTCAGGCTGAATCGTTCTTAGGTTTGGTCAAGGATCAAAGTACAAAGTACAAAGATATACGTATTTTTACGTCAAGAAACTACGGCGTGAAAAATCTATTTTGTTCCAATAAAGTTCTGTGAAATTGTAAAGTATAAGTTTTCCTCTTATTCCATGATCTGCAAAAAAGACGTTCAACACTGGTTGATTTTGCGAGATATATAAGAGTATATTTCGTAGATATGTTTATATTTTTCATTAAATTTTCATGAAATATCAAAGAATTATATTAAATAAATAAGAAAGTTCTTTTATTGTCATAATATTGATAGACAAAGTAGTTTATAGAAAAATTTCTAATATTTTGATTAATAAGCGTAGTTTTTAACTAATGAATTATAGAATTTATGTCATCTGTCATAACCAATACACTGCATATTAATATTTTAATATTTAATATTATTCTATATAATAAAATATACAATTTGAAAATTTTGTTAAAAAATACGTAAAACCATGTATTAATAATTTTAAAATTTTAACTTATTATATATTAAAAAAGTTGTGATAAATCCGTGAAACATGGATAGACTTCTTTCTGATATAGAGTAGAATGATTTCGGTTACTTTGTCTACTAACTTCACAATTCGCTATTGAAAGTTTGACAGTACTGTAATAGGTTTCAAAATCATGTTGGTTCATTCACTAGTTCCCCAACTCACCATTGTCTAAACGTAGAGTGCGCTAAAGAACCAGTGATTTTTTAGTGTATCGGTATTTCAGATCACGGGCCACGAAAATTCGTAAGATGCAATGTCTATTCATATACCTCGTTTGTGGTCTATTTATATACCTTGTCTGCGCCTCGTTTGTGTCAGTGGCAAAGAATTAATGTATCTGTAGTTGATATATCGAATATGTACCATCGTTTGTAAAATATGTTTTCAACATATTTAACCGATGGTAAAGTAGATTAGTAGAAGTTTGTTCAGGGGTTTAATGCATGTTAACCTCTTTCATTGTTTGTTGCTTTATGCAAATACAAAAATATTGCACGTTAAATCTTGTATACATATCTATATATATACGTACAATTAAAAGTTATGTTTTTAACCAATGTGTTATGTAAAAAAGTTAAAAGCAAGTGAGTATACAAATGCAAATGTAGTTTGATTTTAAGTATGGAGGTTAGGTTTAGGTTAGGTTTTTGATACGTATTTTTCTAACATTTGTCTCTTTACTTTCGATTAACACTATTATAACAATTTATCGTGAAGATCAAATTATTTACAGTGAAAATGTTTCTTACTACATGTATGGATATTTATACATATTTATATTTATATAATCAATGACCCAGTTGCAAATAAAGTTCAATTTCATAACTTGCTTTTAGACATATTTTGGTACTAGTAGAAAGTGTAGCCAGTGGTCACAAACGTATTAAAATGCGAGAGAGATTAGGAGATAAAATAGAAGAAGTACAGTTTGATCCTTATAGTAAGTTTATTGTGATATCCTACAATTATTACATTTATATTCATTTACATTCCAATTTATATTTAAAAGTTCTTTATTTTTAGTTCGAGCAAATGTGATCTACCGAGAACTGAAGAAAGTTAAGAGTTTATAAATGTTAATTTAATAAACAATTCCATCATGATAATTTGTACCAATATCGCTTGTAAAACTATAAAGCGCATAGATATTGCACAGAATGAATAAAATAATATTAAGTTAACAGAGAACATTCCTGTTATGTTGTCTTCATTGAGTCAGCTTATGAAAAACATAAAATTTTTGCTATGTCAAAAGCGAGACTGATGAACGTTGAATTTTTCACTTTCATTTAATAGATGTACAATTGATGTTCCAGTTTCCAGAAACACAACAGGTGCGTTAATTCCACAAATTTTCATTTATCACAGGAAACTAATGAATTCCAAGGTAGATAGATACTGTTTGTTTTTCAGTTCATGTTTTCTAATTTTTAATCTGTCAAAAATTAGCCAGAACGATGTCCAAATTCATATTCTCACGCAGTCGAGAGAGAGAGAGAGAGAGAAAGAGAAGAATTAATTGTCGTACGAAAAACAAGATGTCATAGTATGCAGTCTTGAATAGAGCGTTGAAGAATCGCTCGAGTTGCGCTGCCAGAAAGAGTGAGAGAGAACAGACAGCGAGGCAGAAAACGGGGGGAGAGAAACGGACGATCACGAAATCGAGATTGGGGTAGGTTCCCTTTGATCCTTAACAAGGAACGCAAAGTTGTATTATTTCCACCTGGATTTCAAACGGTTTGAAATTCACGAGGCGTGAAACACGGCTCCATTCTCTTTCTCTGTTTCCGCTTTTCCCCCCCACCCGCCGACTCGCGGGCTCTTGCGCCCCTCTCTTTCTTGTTCTTTGCTGCTTTTCGGCAGCGCGGGAGCAACTCCGGCGTCGTTCACTGATGTTGCCAATTCAATTTCACCCGGCGGAGCATTGTCGTTGGTAGAGAAGAGGGTTGCAGCCGCGGAAAGGGTTCCCTTCTCAACTGAGTCCTCTCTATCTTTCGCGATTGTGCATCCGACAGCTCCTGACATCTACGTACCCCGTGATCTTTCCTTCTACTTTGCGCGAAATTTTTCTTCTTTTTCTTGGTTCGATGTTTTAAAAGCATTTCAACGTGAATGTATTTTTTTTTTTTTTTTTATTGTTCGCGAGTTTGAGATTCGAGCCTAATTTCCTCGAACAGTCCTCCAGGGTGGTTGTTTAAATTTTCAAATTTTTGGCGGTGAGCGAGTAACGGTCAACTCGGAATAATCAACGGGCAGTAGATCGGTCACCCTGGTGAAAAAAAATACCAGAGTCTACGGGGGGGGGGGGTGAGGGAAGTTAATTCGGGTGCAAAGCGGAGAAAAATCAGGAAACAAACGAACGGGTTTTTTCACCCCCTTCCACCCGGCACAATGAGTTTCGAAGCGGTGCGCAACAGCGAAATTGTTAAAACGTCCGTTGTTTTATGGTTGACTCGGTAGAGCAGCCGGTAAAGGAGGAAACAGTACGCAACGAAAACCGAGGTCGGGAGAGATGGAGTGGAGCGTGAGCAGAAAGAAGAAAGGGCGAGAAAAGCAAAACAGAAACGAAAGGAAAAAAGGAGAGAGAGAGAGAGAGAGAGAGAAAGAGAGAGAAACGAGGCTCGTCTGGGCCTTGGCGCGTTTCAGTTGCCTCGCGTTCGAGGGCGTTTTTCGCCCCGTGAGTTGTTCTTTGCTTATTACAGTGTGTGCACTGGGCTCGAGCTCGCTAAAGTGGTTTGCTGCTAATTAACTGCGTTATTTTTACAACTCTCTCTCGCTCCCATCCTACCTCCCACGTCTCCTACCGCCCCCTTTCCCGCTTTCCTTCCCCCAACTGTTCTCCCACATTTGCAATGGGGTTCAATAATTCTGCGGCCGCAACGCCCTCTCTCTTTCTCTCTCTCTTTTTCTCTCTTTCTCACTTGCACCCTCTTATTCTGTTTTCACGTTTCTTGTCATACATTCTTCGTTTGCACGTTTTTTCGCTATATAAAATGGAAAACACATTCGCGACTTATCGTCAAGAAAAAAACCACGTACATGTGTGTTAAGATTGGAATTACCAAATCAATCGAAATGAGTAATGCGCAGTCATCCTAATTTCTTTATCATTCTACCGCGAACTCATCGTATTTATTATTACAACTTCAGGCCAACTTATGAGCTGAAAAATTTACCGAGGAGTAAAAAGAATATGGTCAGTTTTATTTATGGGAGTACTTGGAATTATTTTTATATAAAAATATCTCCGAGTGAAAAAAAAAAAAAAATGTATTTACTCCCGTAATTGAAAGTTTTTTCTATTTTATTTGCTTGTTCCCTTGAATTTCGTGGAATGTACGATTCTGAGTAAGAAGTAAAAATAAAACGAGGATTTTTCGTGAAAAAACGGTTCTTTCCACGGACTTTTTTTGCTCACACTTACCACTACCTTAGTACTTGCGGCTGGTTTAATTTTACCGGCGTATTTTGTATATTTCGAGTGCGCGTTTGTAGAAAAATTAACGAGAATATCGGACGGTTTTTAAGTACTCCAGTTTGAAATGGTTTTCAAGCGCGCAGCTACTCCACCGTCATTTTGCAATATTATCAAAAAGCAAGTATCATTGACCGTTCGAAAAGTGATTAAAAATGAATCGGCAAACCGTATATATCGCTCCGACATTTCGTGCAACGAGAGATTTTCAACTTCAAATCACGTTGAGAAGAAAAAGAGAAGATATTTCGAAATTTACGTTTGGCCAGTGAAACACTAACGATCTTCACTGGGAAACATTCTGTCAATCATAAATTGAATAAAACTGCCGCATTGAACTATCTTCTCTAAACTAAAGCAATTTCTTTTACGCAATAGCTATATAGCTTTATATTGTCTAAAAGATAATAAAAGTAGATAGAACAAAATTCATACGAAATTAACTAATACTGGAACCTATTAGATCTCATAGAACTGGGATCTATATTTACCTAATATTATATTATATCTTATACTAAATATATATTAGTATAAAATGTACATCTATCATTATAGATAATTAATATGGTATAATGACAACAGATGTACATGATTACCGTTTTTTTGTTTCAGTGGAAACAATTTCGCTTCGATAGAATTAACTACATTTATATATCCTCAGTAATTGTAAAAATAAAAAAATCTAAAAAATCCTGCCGTTTTCGTAGGTTTTTTTTTAACGAACTTGATGTATTAATTTAGTATTACTACTATAATCATTTAGTAGCCAGTTAGTACATATCGTAGATAACGCTAATTTTGCGCGAAGCACGAGACCGTTTGATGGATCATTTACAATGATGGACACCAGTGAAACGTTGTCCATCGACGATATTCGAATATCGAAATAACTTTAATACCTTAATATCAGATTCGTGAAACGACTATTGGTTACGGCTGCCGATGGAAGTGCTCGGAGGCAGAGGAGTCGAAGGTCGTTTGTATAGGTATCTCTCTGCCGGGTAGTCGTGGCACCCTTCTTTTCTCCGCCACGAAAAGGCTCTTGAAATAAATTGAAAATGGCTGGTATCGCCCCGCTCTCGGATAAGTGATACCTACATCACCTACACGCACATCGGTCACCACAGAATTCCACGGGTGTTCTCTCACGTATTCAATACGATCCATTCAGAAGCGGATCCGAATCGTCACGAAAAAAGATGATCAATTAAAAACCATGTTAAAACGTTATACTGATCGCGTGCCTCGCCGAACCACGGAAAAATCAAACTAAATATATACATACAAAAGAAGGGGCGGTGAACAGTTAATCGAAACTTCAATTTTGATGCTTATATACTAGCTCTGTTTTACATTCTCTGTTTTCTGGTAATATTGAAAGAAGCGAAAAATTGAACAGCTGTACACATAGTAATATTAGATAGAAATGATTCTACGTATGATTTACGTAGATATTTAATGATTACATACTTTTCGCTTCGTTCAAAATTAAATCATCATACATTTAATATCACCAAACAGGAACGTAATATCCTAGTTTTACTAGATGGCTATGAATTAGTCGGAATATCGATCCAAGATTCATAATGTCTTTACAAAACGTATATAGTTTTGGACTCGACTGTGACGCTAAACTGGCAAAAAAGCAAAGCTTCCATTCACAACCTGTAATTACCTAGCTAAATTATACACGAAGTGTACAATGAGTAATTGAAAGAAATTTCAACAGTAGTTGCAAATTGACTAGAAAGCATTCTTTCCGTCTTGAACACGGTGAATCGGAAATTTGGATATCACCGGTGTGCTTCTATCACGACAGATGGTCTGTCTCATTATTCGGTGAAATCGAGCTCGTCGGAAATTTATGTACCACCTCGCACTCTCCCC